>JABFFE010000957.1:0-22909 GCA_013623625.1 Fusarium setosum | reverse complement strand
GGGTATACACGATTTCCGACCAAGACGATACCGGAGCCTGGATCCGCAATACCTTTCCCGATATCTTCTACATCTCCTCCGTTCACGCCTGGAATAACTATGGAGTGGATGGACGAACAAGGCACCGTCAAGACAGACAACACCCCCATCCGCGAGACCTGGGAGGCCCTCGAGACGGTCGTCGACGAGGGCATCGCCCGGTCCATCGGCGTGTCCAACTTCCAGGCCCAGTCCCTGTACGACCTGCAGCGGTACGCCCGCCACCCGATCTCGGCCCTCCAGATCGAGCACCACCCCTACCTCGTCCAGCCGGACCTCGTCGCCCTGGCCCAGGAGAACAAGATCGCCGTCACGGCCTACTCGTCCTTTGGGCCCCAGAGCTTCAAGGAGCTCCCCGGCGTCTTCTCCAAGAGGGCCCACGGCGCTGAGCCCCTTCTCGAGTCGGACCTGATCAAGGGCTACGCCGACAAGCACGGCAAGACGCCCGCCCAGATCCTGCTGCGCTGGGCCACGCAGCGGGGCATCGCCGTCATCCCCAAGTCCAACAACCCCAGCCGTCTGGCGCAGAACCTTGACGTCGTGGGCTTTGACCTCGCGCCCGAGGAGGTGGAAAGCATCTCTGCGCTGGACCGTGGGCTGCGGTTTAATGACCCCGGCTTTTACCTGCCCAACCACCCTCTGCGCATCTTTGCTTAGGCTGCTAGTTTGGATTTGTGGAGAAGTGAGGGTATTTAAGTTTAAAAACGAAATAATGATAGATGTTAAATAGAAATGACATGTCACGAACTGCCTGTGTGTTACACTCAAGTGTTTCTCAACTCATGTTTGGATGTGAGGATTCAACCTTGTCCACACAAGGAGATCGTCTCCAGTTATCAAAACCAGCTAGGATTTTTTTTTTTCGAGCCAAGTCGATACTGTTGGTTGGCTAGGTCGTTGCGAGTTCCTCTCTGAGAAGCATTCGTAGTTGTTAATCACTGGCCGCAGACGTGTCCCTGTCTCGGCGGCATTGTCGTATTCGTCCAACTACGTCGGATTCGCGTCCTAGCCTTTCCATCCTCCTCCTGAAAGGTGACGTGCTTCTTCCCTTAACTTTAACATGAGGCTGAAGATCACAGGCTGTTTGGCGCTCTGCTAGGTAATACTAGGCAGGTATCCTTTCTTTCTTTTTTCTTTTCTTTTTTTTCAGTGGTCTTTGCATAGAGAGGGAATGGAGCGTAGTGATAGCAGCTTGAGGTCAGTTGGTTTTCCCCTTCCGAGATGTTCTGGCACCGGGATGTGAGGTGTTTCTGGTCCTCAGCGGCGACTTGGGAATTTCTCAGGTCTGATCGTGCTGATGATCTTCATCTTCGTGAAGGCATGTATGGTATGGTGTAGTTTCTCATGACTTTGATGGATTAGGCTAGCGATAGTACAGTGGCTCTAGGGACGCGGGGTAGCCAAGGCGGCATTCGTGACTCGTGGGATAACCCATGTCGACGGGAATACGTTATGCTCATCAAGGGAGCCGGTCGTTTTCTACTTGATCAAGAGTTGGGAGTGTCAACAATGATGTGGATGCGATACCTAGGTATGCTCGATCTGGCGGAGATGGGGAACGAATGACCATGTATAATACAGTGCTTTGAGTCTGTCCATCAGTGCATTTCCATTGCCAACTTACTCCGACTCTTTTTAAAAAAAGAATTGGTGTTATGGCTCACCAGGCATTTAGTGGTAGATTTCTTCATAATTCCATTATCCTATTTCTTAATTTGGCTACTGGAGCTCCTTCATCAGCTCCGCCATGACATCGCCGATGGCCTCTCCACCACCCTGCCCTCCCTTGAGATCCTTGTTCGTCGCCTGAATGGCAACTCTCCTGTAGCTCGTCAAGCTCGGCGTTCCTGAATCCGTCACCTCGAGAATGACATGCAAGACCTGGCCTTTGGCAACAGGGTCTCTGCTGAGCAGCTCGGCACAGCACTTCTCTGGCGGAGGAAGGGTCACTTCCACAACTCTCCCCTCTGCATCCTTCTTCTCGATCTTCATCTCGTCAACTTCAAAGAAGGCAAGCCATTGCGATGCACTGGGCTCACGGTACTGCCACCATTTAAAGGTGAGGCCATCGCCGTCAGGGTCGTATGTCTCGGTGGCATCCAGTGTGATGGTTGTGCCCGCCTCGGCCGAGATGTAGACGGTAGAGGTGCCAGTAGACCCGTTTAGTGAGATGACTGGGTGGTGGTTGGCCGAAGACAGCAAAGGTGAGAGCGTCCATTGGATTCTGGCCGCAAAATCGTTCTGATACGCATCGCGCCAGCGCCAAATGGTGGCATGGTTCGACTTGTACGTCTTTCCATCTTTGCCCTTTACAATGTCGGTGGCGTCGCTGTAATGCTTGCTACCGAGTCCATTTTCGCTGATGTCGGTGAGCTGGTAGCGTCCTCCCCAGGAGCCATACTCGGGGTGCTCAGGAACTCCAAGTCCGTTCTGGACGAGGTACAGGAATGTGGGAGTGTCGCCCTCGGGGATGAAGAGGTAATCAGGGTATGCAGAGCCCAGAGGCCCGATCTGGACGTTCTCTTTGAACCACGCCTTGGTGAGTTTCGAGAAATCCGGGCCGCCTTGGTCAAAGCCGTAGTACTTGTCGCCAGAGATGCCAGTCCATGCAGCCACTCCATAGTTATTCCAGGCGTGAACGGAGGAGATGTAGAAGATATCGGGAAAGGTATTGCGGATCCAGGCTCCGGTATCGTCTTGGTCGGAAATCGTGTATACCCTCAGCTTTGATCTAAGGGCGGCGAACTCTTCCTCGGGGATGGTATGCTTAAGCTTGAAGAGGACTTGGGCGAGGACATTGTTTCCGCCCCAGACCAAGATCCAGAGAGGGTCTTTTGAAGGGGCCTTTATTCTCTCGAGGAGCAGCTCGCCGCCTTCGCTGAGGGGAACGTCATGACCGACAGCCTTGAATCCGTAGACCTAAAGTAGGCGTCAACAATTGGGGGAGCTTCATGATAACATATGGTCTGTAGCATACTGGCGGCCCCGACTTGATGATGCTCTTCAAGTATTCAGCTGAAGGATACTGAAAGTCTGGGTGCGCATGATGGTTCAAATTGTCGACGGCACCGGCGTAGGCGTCGACAATCTTGTGCATGTCTTGGGGACAGACTTTGGTCTTCATCCATGTCGAAGTGCAAGCAACAAGGCCCTCGGTCTGGAACTGGTTGGAGTATAAGAGATATCGCACCAGCGACTCGGCGTCGTCGGGCTCGTTGGAGATGTCCGATACGATGAATACACGAGGCTTGGAGGGGAAGGATAGCAGTTTTCTCGTGTCGGTGGCCATTGTTTCTGGTTGTCGAGGCACTCTAACTAGGCTCTACTGTCTCTCTCTCTCTCTCTATTCCAATCCCATCATGACATGCCTGCCCTTATCATAACCAACCCCAGGATATCGGGTTGGTCTAGACCGACCGAGGAACACACATTTATCCGGACTTTTACCCCAAGGTGTCATGAGCCATCCGGATGAGGCAGTTCTAAGCACCGTCCCGACGAGCTAAAGTGTGGAGTTGACAGGGATTGGGTGCGGAGATGGTGGCGCGCTGTGGAAATTGGCATTCGCACGCGTGCCAGCGGGTGCCGCATGGCCCTTCTTTGCTTCTAGAGCACTGTCTGGAAGGGGAAGGACGATGCACTCGGAGGGGATTCTCGAGAGGGCAGCTGATGTGCAGAAATCTCGAGCAACTGCAAACGATATTGGGGCGGATGATTTGCTCGATTGATTGATGGGATGTGATTGATTGATTGATGGCTGAGGCGACGACGATGCCGTCGTTATCTTTTTTTCTCTTTCCTTTAACAACCTCTCTCCCTTGATCCCTCTCCCTTCTGTACTGACTCAGTAAAACAAACACCTTCGTTTAAAATGGGTTCCATCGCAGAGTCGCAACCAACCACCAACGGCCAACGGCCGTCACCTGACGACCTCAAGCTCCAGCTCAACGGCTCCTCCTCCTCGTCAGAGTTTCTGCAGGCTCCTCTGCCGAATCCTTCTTTGCAGGTAACTGCCGATCACAACCTCAAGAGGGTCGACGCGCCCGTGTATGCGCCCAAGGCTGGCGAGGTGCTGCTTCACGTCAAGGCGACCGGTATTTGCGGGTAGGACATTGCGAACAATTCTATGCGATAGGGTCTTTGACTAACAAACAATCTGGATAGTTCTGATGTTCATTTCTGGAAGACTGGATGCATCGGCTCCCTCATTTTCGAGGGCGACTGCATCATCGGACACGAGGCGGCTGGTATCGTGATCCGGACTGGTGAGGGTGTCAAGGACCTCAAGCCTGGTAAGCGACGATTGTAGACGATAGGAGAATCATCAACTTACCACCTCTTCCAGGCGACCGGGTTGCCATTGAGCCTGGCGTCCCTTGTGGAAATTGTTTCTTGTGCCTCGACGGACGATACAACCTCTGCGAAGATGTCCAGTTCTCTGGCGTCTACCCTTACGCCGGAACCCTCCAGCGATACAAGGTTCACCCTGCCAAGTGGCTTCACAAGTATGTTCAACCTTTTTTAGGGCACTTTGGCTACTCAAATCTGTATTTGCATACTGACTAATGTGTAGGCTCCCCGACAATGTTTCCTTTGCCGAAGGAGCCCTCCTCGAGCCTCTCAGCGTTGTCCTCCACGGCATCAACTCCGCTCCCATCACCCTAGGAACTCCTGTCGTTGTCTGCGGTGCCGGTCCCATTGGTCTTCTTGCTCTTTCTGCCGCGCGGGCTTCGGGCGCTTGGCCCCTTGTCATCACTGACGTCGAGCCCAAGCGACTGGCCTTTGCCAAGGAGATGGTCCCTTCCGCCATGACCTACCAGGTCGACATCACCAAGACTGCCGAGGAGAACGGCAAGGCCGTGAGGAAGCTATTTGGAGAGACCGAGTATGTCCAGCCGCGGGTTGCTCTTGAATGCACCGGTGTTGAGAGCAGTGTGTGCTCGGCTGCCTACATGGTGCGAAGGGGAGGTATCTTGATGGTTGTCGGCGTGGGCAAGTCAATCATGAACAACCTACCGTTCATGCACTTGTCATTGGCTGAGGTATGACGACTAGTTCTTCGAGAGTTGCGCATGAGCTAACGAATGACTTTGCAGATCCAACTTCGATTCATCAACCGATACAAAGACACTTGGCCAGCGGGCATTGCGTGTATTGAGGGAGGACTGATTGATGTCAAGAAGCTGGTTTCTCATGTTTTCCCTCTGGAGGAGGCTCTGGAGGGCCTGACCCTGTCGTCAGACCCCAAGAATGGCTGTATCAAGGTGCAGATTGTTGATGAGACTGAGACGACTTATTTCTGAGATTTTGGCATATAGACTAGCGAGGGTGTTCAATCATATGATGAGTTTAACGACATGATGGAGTGTTTACTGGCATGGTCAATGGCATGTTTCCCCGTTAAACTCCTAGTGTCTCTTGGCTATGGAGTATAGTCTGGTGAGTGTCTTGCGTTGCCATCAGACCATGTCCGATCACAAGTCTATCAAAATACCCGCTCGCATATCTATAGCCTATCTAGACATGATGTGGAGCATTGTCCCTCCATTTCTATTCAACCCAGATGAGGCAAGTATGGGAGACCAGGTTTCGTTCATCCTTGGCGGGCTGGCTGTCCTGGATCTCGTCTTCTTGTGACACTTTTATCCCGGGGCGCGGCAGTTTCGACAGGAACTCGAGCCTTAGTTTGGTTGAATAATCTGAAGAGTGGATGTTAACCACGTTCCATGTTTAGGTAGCAAAATGAAGTGAGCGTTCTTCATGAGTCTTTTCAAACTTGGTATAGTTCTTACCCATGGGAGTACGCACTTACGTAGTATAGGAAATTGTACTTTAATGAATACCCTAACTTGCTCATTATAATTAATATTCGACTCCATAGTCAAAACTTCGTGCAATATAAAAAAAGAGCAAAGAGGCATGAATAGTAATTATTGAATCGATATCCATGGCATGTGTCAACCCCATCTAGAACCACCCGTGTCCTTACCCTAGATTCTCGGGCCGTGTTGCATCAATGTCTCAACGCCACCCAAGTTTTAGTGCCTGGGCGCCAAGATCACACGCCACCACGCTGAAGGACAGTGGTTGAACCACTGAAACAGATACCGCCACGTTCAATGGTACCCGCAGCCACTGGACGATGGTTTTCGAGGTTACAACATTGTGAGGTCGAAAGCAGACTCATTCAGCTTGGAGACACCTTGGACCGTTAATGTCGAGTATCTTGACAGCCTCGTTGGCCATTCCTCATCACTTCTTCGAGTCCAATACGAGGTAGGACAAACGCAATGCACCCGCCCGAGCAATGCCACTCCCGCTTACGCTCCTCGAGTGCCGAGGCCACTAAGCCTCAACAACCCCCAGTTCGCCCAGCCCGTCGTGACGTCGCATTTCTAGCCGTCCCCCCCCCAAGACATAGGCCATCTGACATGATGTCCTTGCGCACAGGCTGCTTACTCGCTGTTGCCTATGGCGAATCCGGGGATGGGTAGGGTATCAAAATGGGGCTTAAGGCTGGGAACCTACCTACCTAAGCTACCTACCTACCTACCTAAGCTACCTACCTACCTTGTGGCTTGTGGCTCCCCTCCACGAGGATTTTGCTCACGAGATACATAGGTCGGCAGGTAGCCTTGTCGGCAACTGCACGACAAACCCTCTTTCCCAGGTGTTTTTATTTTCGCGCACTGGCTCTGGGACTTGGAACTTGCGCTGTCTCTTCTCGACAACCTACCTCGACCTCCTTGTACCTGTCCTCGCCTGGAGCCTCCTTCTTCCTCGATGGCAACCAACTCAACGCTTTACTGATTTCTCTCACCGCGTCAACCTCTGGATCACCATGGGCGCAACAACTCAGTTCTACCGCTCCCAAGTGGGAGAGGCATCCGTCATCGACTATACCCACACCGACTTTCCCTGGAGACTCTTTGTTAAAGATGTCTACTACTTCTTCGTCTACGTCTGGGCCCTGCCCTGGGTTGTCTGGCCCGTCTACCCCTTTGGCTCCAAAGAGTTCGACGAGCTCTACCCGACTGCTCAGAACCTGTTCTGCGTCGTTACTCATCTCGTTCTGTTCATCCTGCAGCTGGTGTTCATCCTCGCCTTGCCTTTTGCACTTGTGTTGCCCGTTTGGATGGCTGCTACCGGCGTCGCTGCGTTCATGGCCCTAAACTGGCTGCTCTGCCGGCTGCTGAACGGGAGCCAAGATACCTACAAGTCGGAGGAGAAGTACGCCAAGGAGCTGCCCGAGCATGCTCATGAGCAGTGGGTTTTCTTGAATGGCGTGGCTGTTGGGTATGTAACCTCTCTTTCTTGGAATATCCAGTGCTGACCAACCCTCTAGAACACATTGGATGCAAGCCAATCTGAACCGTCTAGCACTCACCTTTGGGCGCCCCATTCTAGGAGTTCACAACCAAACCTCGGGCATCATATTCGATGTTGTCGAATGCCTGATCCAGCGCAACTTCGGCTACGCAACTGGAGATGTTCGCATCTGCTTCAAGATTCTCAAAGACGTCCTGTACGACCCGGGAAAGTCCAAAGTCGTCTTTATCCTGCACTCGCAAGGAGGAATAGAGGGAGGTCTGGTGCTGGACTGGTTGCTCCAGGAGTTGCCACAGGATCTTCTGTCGAAGCTCGAGGTCTACACCTTTGGCAACGCCGCGAATCACTTCAACAACCCCCACCGTCATAGGGCCTCTCAGGCCCTCTCTCTTGCTAAGCCTCTGTCCGCCATGACCACTATGATGACTGAGACCACCTACGACTCTCCCTCCAGCAGCCCCCAGGAGACCAGGGATGGGTTAAGAATCAAGACTCGTAACCCTCTCAAGAAAGAATCATCTAGTGTCTTGAGCACTGGCTCCATCTCAAGCACCCGCTCCGTATCCGCTGCAAAGGATAGGGCCATTACACACGTGGAGCACTACGCGCACATCACAGACTTTGTTGCCATATGGGGCATCCTCCACTTTGCGACCAACCGCATGGGCTCGCCGGAGCTCCCGCGCTTCCAGGGACGACTGTTCTCCAGAGCCAACGGCAGAGGAGGCCACCAGCTCAACCAACACTACCTCGAGGGTATGTTTCCTCTGAAGCTCGACGAGAAGACTGGAGAATGCATCGGCGCCGACGAGGACAACGAGTTCATGAACGAGGTCATCAAGGTGGGCGAGGAGGGCGAGGCCTCGGCCAACGCCCGCGAAGCCATGGAGATCAGCTGGGCGGGCACGCAGGGCTTCGGGAGCGGGGAGATCTCGACTCCCGTGGAAGTGCATGGCATATCTAATAAACTCAAGGCGGCGACCAGTGAGGTGCGGGTGAAGGATGTGAGCCGTCTGTGGAGCTATCGAAATGGGCGAAGCCCTGTTGAGCTGCCTCCGTTGCTCCTCGCTGAGAATGGTGTCCCGCGGACTGCTACCTTGTAGGGTTGTGGGAGGCATCGTAAGGGAATGTATGGGAGTATGAACGAGTTACGATAAGCATGGCACTGAAGCATGTATTTTTATATGGCTGGAGCAGTTGAGTGGGACTGCAAGTGCAAGGCGTTGGTGAAAGGGTTTCTGTTAGTTTGAACTACCTTGCTGATTGAAGTGAGCAAGTAACAACTTGACAACCACTGAATCCTAATCCTTTTCAACAGTTTTGCGAGTTTGTGAAGATTGTCTATGTGTATTCTCAGAGTTCCTATAGTAACCGCGCCCTATGGGGTCTATTGTGGTCTCGGCGTTTCGTCAACCATATATATGCACGACGGCATCGTGACCTCGCCCCGCCTCCACATTCTTAATTCCCATCTTTATAAAGTGGCTCCTAGACGATCATAAAAACCCACCTATTTCATCTGATGTTTGCGAAAGGTCGAGATTCACAACCTAGCTTTGCTGCTCAATGTCGCTCAAGCACACGTGATCAGCCTGACAGGAATCATCCTTCGAATTCAGTATGATCACGTGCTATCACGTGTTAACGATTCTTGAAAGAAAGAAAAAGAAAAAAGAAATGAGAAAAATCACCTGCATGCTGCGAACCCTGACTCGGCCTTGTGGGTCTCCCACCGCGGGAGATGGCGAGTGGATACTCTCCCTCGGACCTCGAGCCAAGCAAGTTCCAACGTTAGCTCCCGGCATTGCATCCTTCAGCCTCAACAGTAGTGCGTACGTCATTCCATACCTGGGAAAAAAGTAGACTATCAATCCTATTGCAGAATTTTTTCTTTCTTCTGCGGTAGATCTGCAGTGAGAAACAAGCGCCATGCACAAACAGGGAATGATATAGTAACAAAAACATCTCTATTGGTCGATGCATTGTATCTGTCTATCTCTAGGTAAATGCCACCGCTTGGCGTGGGCAATGAATGCCGCGTCCAATGTGGGAAGTAACAAAACTCCGGACCAATGTTCTAGGTCTCTATATTCATTCCTCTGCGTAAAATAACCAACAAAAAAGTACCAAGACGCTGCCGACGACCGCGAGAGTAGTGGCTGGGCTTCACAAGCTCTCATTGAGGTCGACGCGATGGTTTGGGGGAATCATGCGTCAAGCAATCCCAGTTGCGACGCGTGTATATGTAGTCGTAGAAAGAGTGGTAGTTGCGCGGGTTAAAGGTTCTTCCCGATCACATCCCCTTGTTGTCATAAATTCGTTCATTCATAGAAATCGTTCAGTCCTTGGACTTGTGCATGGAGCCGGTGACGTAGTTCTCCTCGAGAGCGTTGATGCGCTCGATGTCCTCGTCAGCGAGCCTGAACTCGAAGCTCTGGAGGTTGCTCTCGATGCGGTGGGGGGTCAAGCTCTTGGGCAGGACAACGTTGCCGCGAGAAGCGCTCCAGTTGAGGAGGATCTGGGCAGGGGTCTTGCCGTACTTGTTGGCAATCTCGACAATGGTAGGGTCCTGCAGCTTGTTGCCGCGGGCTAGAGGAGAGTAAGCCTCGATCTTGATGCCGTGCTTATCGCAGAGGTCGACAAGAGCCTGGCGTTGGCAGAAGGGGTGGACCTCGACCTGGTTGACAGCAGGGGGGACACGGGCGTTCTCAAGAAGGTTCTCCATGTGGGCGGCGCCAAAGTTGGAGACGCCGATGGAGCGAACCTTGCCGAGCTTCTGGGCAGTCTCCAGAGCACGCCAGCTCTCTAGGCGCTTCTGCTCATCCTCGGCGGGGGAGTGGATCAGATAGAGATCAAGATAGTCGAGACCGAACTTGTCAAGAGAGGTGCAGAGAGCCTCAAAGGTGGCCTCGTAGCCGTGGTCAGAGTCCCACAGCTTGGAGCAGACGTAGACCTCCTCGCGGGGAGTGCCAGTCTTCTCGAGCCATCGGCGGATGGCACGACCGCAAGCCTCCTCGTTGGCATATCGGGCAGCAGAGTCAATGTGACGGTAGCCAGCGTCCAGCGCGGCTGTGACAGCGTCCTCGGTCTCCTGGCCGTTGGGGGCCTTGTAGACACCGAGGGCGACCTGGGGAATGAAGTTGCCGTCGTTGAGCTTGACGGACGAGACAGAGCTGGAGTGAGAGCGGGCCTGAGACTGCTGGGCGGGCTTCTTGACATAGATCTGACGCTCAGGAGAGGTCTCAGGGGTGATAGCGGAGGGAGCCATTGTGAAGGTTGTTTGGGTGAGTTGTGTAATGGAAAGCAAACGCTGTGTCTTGAAGTTGAAGCAAAGAAAGAGAGGCCTCAAGGGTATCAGAGAAGTGTGTTTGATAGAGGCTTGGGATTGATGGACTGGTTGATGAGAATAATGGGCTGGAACTTTGGGGAAGTCTTGAGGTCTTAAATACCTGGATTCATAGCCTCAGTATCCCGTTCATGGTAAGAAAGACACGCTCTCATCCCGATATCCCTGGCCTCCCTTGCTTTCGCACGCCCAGGAGCTGAGCACGCTCATTCATCTCGCAAGCCCGCCGAGATCCCTCACGGCCGTCCTTGCCGCCCGATACTCACTGTACACTGATAGCTACAGCACAATCAATACTGTACCGTTGTATCAACACCGCCTCCGTCATTGCTCGACGCCGGTGTGGGTCCCGGAGTGACCCTGGGGACCCCGTCCTGTCGACTTTATACAGAGGGTACATGTTGGGAGGCTGCGAGTGGACCGTGGTGGAGAGGCTGGCGATAACGCACATGCGGGATTTTATCTCGAGCTCCAGTGTTTCGTTTTCGTGTCTCCAGTTGTAGGACGAGCCGCACGCTGGGAGTCGAGGCAGAATGACGGCAGGGTGGAGGCTGCGATGTCTGCGGCCTGCAGGCTCTGGCCAGGGAACCCCCAGCGAACTGGAGGAACGGGCAGTGAGTGGCACAGACGCCTCCTGCGAGATCCCTGAGAGATCCAGATAAGATCCACTAAAAGATGGACCCTGAATATCAACGCCAGCGGGTTTGGCGACGCTTCAAGGGGGCTTTTGGAGCCCTCTGACGACATTCTAGAAGTTTTGGCATCAAACTTTGAGAGGCGGTGGAGCTGATGGATGAGATGAGCATGACGGAGGCCATCTTTGTAGGCTGATAGCGGTCTTTTAAAAACAGCCCGAGACGTGAGATTTGACAGAGATGTAGAGCTTGAAGAGGCGCGTTGAATGATGCATATGTGAAGATGGGTTTCTGCTGAAGAAATGGCATCACCTTTCAAGCTCCAAGCTTGCCTGCAGGGGGCAAGAGCTGTCCGAGTTCGGTTTCCGTTCAAATTACGGACGGCAGTACGTACTTGCCAAAACGTGAAAAATTTCCCTTAGGAACTTAGGAGGGCGGGTCCTTCTGTAACAGAAGTGCACTGTGTTTATGCACGCAACGATCCATCTGCTGCACAGTGCCTAACGAAACGTAATCGCTCAGCCAATCGAGTCGCAGCGAGATAGTTCCCCTTGCACCGTCAACCCTCGGCCATCTTCCAACCTTCACCCCTGCAACATCGCGAACTAGTCTGACGTTGGACCGTAAGACGACACAGCAATGGCCGGGTCCTTTGTCTTTGCAGCATGGCTGGCATAAACTGAAGCCTCCGTTATCTCCTCAAGCTCCACCTCCCTGCAGCCTCGTCACGCAGCCCGACCCTCTTGTTTCCATCCGCCGCCCATCCGGCACCTCAGCGATTGGCTCGCTCACTTCATCGAGCCCTTCATCGATGCTCGCCGGACCCACGTGATGGAGACTCAGGATATCTGACGGTTTTCTCGCCAGCGGCGTCAGTTTTTAACCGAGTGAGACGAGTTGACCGGCCGTCCTTCGCGCACCGGGCGGCTCCCTCGCCCATCCGTTGTCCAAGAGTGGATTCGCTTTCTCGGAGACGGAGCCCACGCCCCGATCTCGTTGGCCGGCCGTGGTCCGTTTACTTGGTTGCAAATGTCTCAAAGCTCTAGACCGAACGTACCTTTGTGGAGCCAAGCGGACTTCTCAGCCTGTTTCTGCGCAGTTTCCTTGACTGTATCTGACGGAGCCTTGACTCGATCTGAACGGGAGTTGGGAGAAGAGACGGGGGTTGGGCGTGCACAGTAAGAGTCCCCGTCGTTATCCATCCTTCAGTTTCTGATACGGAGTCCTAGTGCAGACAGACCCAGAGGCAGACCTGCGAGGTGGTCTGGCGTCACCAAGCATGGTCTGGGGTGCGGCTCAGATTAGGTGTTCGTGTCTCCTACCGACTTACACGCGACCTCTTGTCGCTTTGCTCGACGAGCCCTGTGGCAATGTCAAGACCCTGAGATCCTTAGATCTCGGAGGTCCCTGGAATCCCTGAAAGTCCCTGTAGCCCCAGGAAGAGCCTCTTCACATGTCCAGAGCCGCTCTTCAGGGTCCTTCTCACTACGGGATGGTTGCTACAATACATCAGGCAACCTTGACCGGCTTCCCATGGATCAGCGCTTTGTTATGGCCTATTCCAGGTCCGTTTTCTCGGCGCATCCCAAGTGCGCTATTCCCGTCGACTACGGCGGCTTTTCCTTGTCAATTTTAGCTCCCCTACCTGGACTGGTCTGGCCGCGACTCAGAAAGACATGTACCTTGGCGGACTAGTCTGATCTCGGTACCAGACGAGGGAACTTGCCGATCCTGAGACAAGGGATCGACGCTCAACAACGTCAAGGATCTGCGTGACGTAGTTTGAGCTATCCGCGCGGCCAAGCTTTCAAAATCCTCTTGGTATCCAATCGACGAAAGACAACCTGTCAAATTTTGTGCCGAACGCCGGTGTATCGTACCAGATGGCCTCAAATCTCTCACCCCGATTGCGACACTGGTTAGGATAGGGATATTTGCCCGTGGCGGTGTCCTAGCGAGTAGCTCGACTGCCGATGTGCGATGCAACACTGTCAATCCGAGAAGCCCTTGAAACAGCAAGATCTACCAATGTCATCTTTCACTGGGAGCACGTCTCGTTATTTTGGCTCAAGTGGAGCCGGAGCATAACCCTCTAATCCTGAAAGTTTACGACGACACCATTTTGGTTCATCCAGAGTGATGGAGCTAAAAGCACCTGCTTATGGTTGGGAACTCACCTTTATGAGCTTTTGTTGGACACAAAGCAGCGACCAAGAGCTTGATCATGAACAGAGCATTGCGCCCTCGAAACAGATTATGACTCTCGAAATAGAGGAGGAACTGAAATATCTCTCACAGCCATCGACAACCCTTGTCCAGCTCCATCTGTTGTTTCTCACTCTGCTGCGCGTCGTATTGAAGATAAAGTCCTTCTCACTAATGACAGGCGTCCTAGTCTCCACAGACCGCGCTAGCGTCCAATGCTTTAACGATAACTGCGCGCGGCAGGTCGCTACAGCACAAGCTCTCATGAAAACGAAAGCGACGTCACTTTATGAGACCCGCCTTTGAGGTACTGGATGTTTGAAATGTCTTTTTGCGAACAACCATTCGACCGGCCGCTGGGTAAGGGCATCCCTGCACTGACGGAGGAATCCCGCGGACTCTGACTCGTTCCCTACAACCGCACCACAGCTTCAATGTACCGGACGGGAGGATAATCAACGACGTCGTTTTGAACGGCGGTCCCAGTCCCAACCGCGGCCGCAGGGAGACCAACGTCTCCAGTCTCGTATCCACTTTCAAGAGTGATCACTGTCGCGGAGCCGGACACTGCTCATCAGTCTGGATATGCTGGATCCAAGTTACAGGACAACAACACACCACATTGCCAACACCGACTTTCACGCTCGCTGCAACCCGTCGTCTCAAAGCTGCCTGTTTTGTCGCCATGAAGCGTCAATCTCTTTCCCCGTGGGAAGCGAGGAGGCAAGTTGTGCAGCTGCCTTGCCTCTAGACAAGACGGTGCATGCTCCCGTAAGCACGTTGATGGGGTCGTCGTGGCAGGATTGACAAAGATACCGGCCCTTGTGGCAAGTCCAAGGAGAGCGGTCTTCGGGATGACAGTGATCCGAGCCAGTCTGTGTTTATCAAGACACTGTGGCAAGACGGAATGCTACAAGGAGTCTCCTAAGATTGCAAGACGAAGCATCCGTGGAATGACGGAAAGGACAAGACTTTCCTGGGCGCCGTTTCCTCGAAGAACTAGTTGAGACGAGTGGCAAAGGGACAAGATTCCGACATTTGAACTCTCGATTGCCTGGTGGAGCGAGTATAGTCTGTTGATATGCTTGCTCTATTTTGATGCTGTTTCTCCTAGTTGTAGCTAGCCCTTTTCTCTTTTCCCCTAATATTCCTGAAACGCCTCCTTGATGACATATAAGCTCATACAATATTATACATGCATATTACGACCCAGAGAACCCTCCTGCGACGAAAGAAAATGCCTCGGACACCAGACGAAAAAATTCAAAAATGCTCACAATATTCACATGAAGTCTCGTTAGGATTGTCGTCGTCTCCGCGGATCGGCAACAGTAATTCCCAACCCCACGGGCCTCCTCGCTGGGGTCACGATCTCGTCGTTCTTCAGCACAGACGCCGTCTCGGTGATTTCCTGCGGATACGCAGCCACCCCAGGCGCTGAGGTGGGCATCGTCGGCCTGCCATTAGGCGGCGAGTGTCCAAACTCCACGATGCGCCCATTGAACTGGATCCCCCCAGACCCCGACCTCACCATCTCCACCCCGTCGGTTGCCTGGGACTGCCTAAGGGCAAAGTCCCGCCGAGAGGCCCGCTCGCTGCTCCACGGACCCGCGTGTCGCAGCTGCCAGGCCTGGTAGCTCGTAGTTGGGACGTGGTCGGCGCCGGAAAGGCGCGGCGAGGGCTCTGTTGCTGCGGTCGACGGGGCGCGGCGCGTCTGGATGGGAAGACTTGTATGTGACGTCGTTGTGCTGAGGGTGGGACCGTGATGGTCCGACAACGACGTGCTGGCCACCAGCTCCGGGTTGGAGGAGGGATTGCGCGACATTGGCTGGGATGAGTAGCCATCAGGGCCTGAAGGTGACGAAGGGCGCCATGATGGAGGTTTTAGAGTGCTGGCATGGCTGGTCGGGAGAGAGTTGGAAAGGCCCTCGCCACCAACTGTAGCTCGATGGTGAGGGTGTAAGGGCTGGTGATAGTGGCTAGCAGGCCGCAGACTGCTTGTCGAGTTGCTGACAATGGGCATACCTGGAGCCCAGTGACCGATATCCGACTCCAAAGATGTCTCTGAGTGACTTGCTCTGTTGTGAACCGATATGCGCCCCTCTTGCGACCGAGAGCGCCAGTTTTCTACATTAGAAATGTCCCTCGAAGGGATAGACGCCGCACCGACGGAGCTGTTGCCCTCTAGGAACGGGTTCTCCCCGTTGGCCTCTTGGCTGCTCTGCCGTTCTTGACGCCGGAGCTGAAGCCCAACATTGACATTCTGTGGGCTGCGGCCTCTGAAACTAGCTACCGTCGCTCCGCTTTCGACGACATCGAGATCTGTCTCTGGGTTAGACCCATCTGCCGCCGTATAGATAGCATGGCCATCATCCTCATCGAGCTCGGAGACCTTCGTGCTGGGCTGACTCGCAACATGGATGAGATGAAGATGTCCCTCTGCAAGGGACGAAATCGTGCTCGTCCTCTGCGGAGATGCCAGAGTAGACCCCGTCGGAGAAAACTTGCCCAGGGCGAATTCTCTGCTGATGCTCACTCTGGGCTCAGAGACGCTCTGCCTCGTCTCCCGCCAGGCTCCCGCCCGGTCGTGATAGCGTTTGGCGGCCTGCCTCCGCACAGTGCGGTGCGACTCTACGGTGTCGTCCCAGTCTCCTTCGTCGTCCTCGAGAAACGCTGGCGCCGGGATCGTGCTATGGTCTGGATACGGAATGTGGTAGTGGTGGGGGTTTGGTTCCAGAGTAGGCAGGCCCGGCTGCGGATCCCATAAACTCTGCTGCCCGTCTTGGAGTCTGCCGTTCCCGTTGCTGCTGTCCGTGGTCGCGACGGAGCTCGATAGGGACGCGCTATTGGTTCTCTCAAAGACAGACACGTGGGGACCCTGCCCCCATCCCCCTGCCGACTCTGTCGTCATTGTGCGTGCGAGGGTGGAAATCTGCCCCTGAATATCCCCGAAGCGGCTTTGGAGAGCCCTCTCGGCCGCAATCAATTCACGTGTCGGCTTCTCGATCCCCTTGATGTGCTTCAGCATCTTACGACAATGGGCGGCGTATCTCCGGTAGTCGTCTGGAAGGCCCATCTCCGAGTTTTCCCTAGCACGGCGATCGCCTTCCTCGAAAGATTTGAGAAAGACGGCTACAGCGCGCTCGAGCCAAAAGTCGAATTGGCCTTCTTGCTTCAAGGCCGCTAGGAAGAAGCTTTGGACGATGCCATGGATCTTCAGGACATCCAAGGGCTCGACCGATCTCATACTAGTCCTGGCAGTATCCGGACTGGTTGCAGATGGCACATCGTCAACCTCATCGCGTTCGATGAGGGCAAAGGCAATAAGAACGGTAAAGGTCTTGTTAAGGCTTCGCTTGCCCATGGAGTCATGAGTGCGGACAGGCGTACGCTTGTCAAGTGCTGGAAGGCCAAGCGCGAGCATCTCAACAGGGACACGTCCGCTGAAAAACGACAGCAGATACATCAAGTTGAGTGCCGCCGTCTCACCACGCTCCTGTAGCTTTTCTCGAACAGCCTTGTACGCGCCCAAACTGCCCGCACGGGGCCGCTTTCTGTAAGATCGGATATACTTGGACAGCGGCTCTCGAGTTGCTCGCATCTGCCCGGCAGCGGCGTGGATAGCCAGTGGCAAGCATTCCGTCAGATGGGCCACTTCCAGAGCTCGAGCAAGGTCGTCTTGCGTCCATGGCTTCTTTCTGTCCATCTCCTCCAACAATAGAGTTTGAGCGGCTTCTTCGTCGAGGGGGCCCAGCTCCAGTTTTTGGGGATTATCAAACTTGTGATTTCCCGCAATTGACGTGTCGGTGGACGTCAGGATCATGCTTGTATTTGTCGCATCGGGAATACACTCGGCCAAGTTGGGTGTGTCGTGCAGAACACCGTCCAAGATAAGAAGCCACTTCTCGGACCGATTGAGCCAGTCTCGAACGAGAGGGATGACCTTGTCCAGGTCCTGCAAAGCTGCTTCGTCTTGGATCTCGATCTCTCCTCGGGAAATGGCATGCTTGGCGATCCTCATGAAACCATCCTCGAGGTCTTCTGGGGCCTTGGCTCGAACCCAGAACACTCCACCAGGGTAGTCGTGCCTGTGCTTGAAAGCATACTCTCTTGCAAGGTGTGTTTTCCCACCTCCGGGAACCGACCAGATCAATACAGCCGATGTCCCATCTTCTCGGCGCTCCTCATCCATGAGCATCTGGTGGAGTTCACTCAACTCTTGTTCCCGGCCCTTGAAGAAAGAGTTTGGTCGAAACCGCTCAGGGTGGACAAAGATCGACTCATTGCTTGCATACAGCGCTGGTTTCGATGCCCCAGGCAGTGCTGGCCTCATGGAGAGCTCGTTTTCGGCCGGTGTAATGGGATCAGGCTGAGTCGGCCCTTGAGAGAAAGTGCCGGCCTGGCTGGCAAATGGCGACATGATTTCATTTGCTTGGCTCATGGCACGAGCTCGTCTCTCGTCTTCCTCGGCCCTCCACCGCCCTTCGATCGCAGTGGGAGCATCAAGAGCCCATCTCTGTATGGCCGCCGAGATGTTTCGAAACCCCGGTGAGCTCATGCTCTCAAATTTACACATTCCGGAATGTGTTGCCTCGATGCCGTAGTAGGTTACACCTGGTAACTGAGGACTGGCTGAATTTGCGTCCACAATGATAAGTCTGGGTAACACTGGTCAGCTGACGTAGAACAAGGTTAAAGGAACGAGGAGGAAACTTACTTGGCGCCTTTAATGTCCGTCTTATGGTTTTCATGGACCATATGGATCCGAAAGCGTTGATAAATGTCGAGGAAATGGCTGTTGATGTTGGCCAGGGTTTCGTTATCCTTCTTAAGCGTCCGCAACAGCACCGACTCGGAATCCCAGAACTTCTTTGGAACTATCGCATCCGACATGGCTTGGAGAACGTGTCCCCAAGTGGCGGCGTCTGAGCCAGTATGCGGTGTACCCAGGAACACCAACCCAAAGGTAGAGACGAAGATGGACCGGTGGTCTTCAAGGTGAGGCTCACGCACGTCGGCCGAGTAGAGCAACGCTCGTTTGACGAGAATTCCGCCCAAGCTGTGGCACACCCAGATGATTGGATTCTCGAACTTGCCCTCCCGTCGTCGGTGGTACATCAGTGTTGTTACCAAAGACTGTGCATGCTGGAAGATAAAGTTGTCGCTGGCGCTCCGATCGTTTCGCCTCGAGTATACATCCGCGTTGTATCCGTACACTAGGATATTGGCTTTTGCGCCCTTGAGTGATGCTGGCAGCAGGTCAAGCGGCCAAAAGGTCCCGTTCTTGGCAGTCCATGTCTTGTCTGGGGAGCCGTTGAGGCCGTGGACAAGGACGATGTCAACCTTGGCATCCGGGTGCGTGCATACTGCAGTTATCTCGTAGCGGGTGATGTCACGGTTCTCGGACCCCTGGAAGGATGGGCGAGTCAGCTCATGATCGCGTGGGGAGACAGTGTTGAGCGGCTTGGAACTCATTTTGAGCGGCAACTCATGAAGGCCTACCATGATGTGTCGTCAAAAATGGGGACACTAGAGATGCGGTTCTGCACTGTTAACATTGGAGAGTTTTTAATGGGGAAGAGGCCAGGTCGACGGCTAGCGATACGATGCCTTATAAATGGCGTGTCGTGTCGAGCCATGGATGAGGCTGCGAAGAATGGCGCTGCCTAATGTTTCAATATGAGTGAGCAGTCACACCCTCGGATAGGACGACGAGGCTGTGGCGCTCCCGCAGTCGCTGCCGTGCTGCGTGCGACGCGCCATTGAGTTCTGTCACAAGACGTGCAAGATATTGGCAGCTGAGTGCTGGTGGTGGGGAGCACTGCCCTGAGGAAGGGTTGCGATGCCAATAAGCAAGTGTCATGCTCGCATACGGCGTGGCTGAGCCCATCGCCCGGCTGGGGGTAATGTGCAAGGCTTTCCGTCGCCTTGAGCCGGGAATAGACTCTTGCTGACGCTTTGAGTTCTTCATAGCCGGTTTAGTCCTGAATACGGCGATCATCGCATCACTATTGGTGTACGGCATGGTGAGACTCTTTGGGGTAATCCCACATCGTATTTTAACTATAGTTGGCAAGAAGCTGCGCGTGCCGCTTCGAACGGTTCCAAGGCCATGCAGGTCTCTCCCGCGCGGGTATGCAGGATCCTGTCTGCGGATCCCTTGTGACACGGGTTCCTGGTAGTCCAGGAGAAGGTAATTTGGTCTATACAGGATGTGAGATTGCAAGTAGCGCCACACAACGTCCAACAACTTTGTTGCACGCGTCTTGGGCGCATCGGTGGTCGACTTTGCGGCTCTTTGGAAACCAGAGCCTGATCTCTTGTCTAGGACTCGCTGTTTCCAAGGACGCGCGTAAGTCCTTCGAGACAAGCAGGCAGCGCCGCATTGCCTGACACCCAGAGCAACAGAATTGCGTGGATCACATCCAAGAAGTGGAAGAGAGAACAGGTTGAATGCCAGGCTCAGCTTGCTCGCCCCAAATACTGGATTTGCCCTCGGTCACGAACTGGGTGAGTCAGGTCTGTCGCAAAAGGCCAGTCACCTCCTCCGCCACCGAAGCCCAATGCTTGAAAGGGCAGATTAAGACACCGACTTCCGGATTTGACGCCCAAGACTTTCATATAGTTTCCTCTCCTTTCGAATCTCTTTCATTGGTCTGTTTTGTGAGTTTTCCGATTCGTCTGAATCATTGGCTTCTCGCCTCGGGGCGTGTGTCGCCCTGAAATCGGACCTTGTGAACCTCTAATTGCGGCTGTCATATTCTGACTCAACAGCTCAAGCCCGGCTGGAATTGGCAACCTTTGCGTTGAACAATGAGGCTATCGCCAGGGGAGAGGAAATCATTGGGCGCTGTTGATGTCTTCCAGGGACCGTGCCTTGAGATGAAAGCTGAAAATGTTGTGCGCCAAATGGAATTTGAAAGTACAGCCGAGGCAGGTAAGCGTCCAACACAGCCTCATCGACGATCGATAGAGCTCATTCTCGTGGCGCGAGCATGATGACGTACTCTCTTGTGCTGTGTCCAAATTGAATCATGTCCTTGTCCCTGAGCTCGAGGTATCTGCTTTCTGCAATCTTCCCATCGTTCAGAATCGTGCCGTTGGCGCTCTCGAGATCAATCAAGTACGGCTTGACTTTTCCAATCTTGTCCCCAAACTCGTTCCTCTTCTCGGTGTAGCGGAATTGAATAACGGCGTGCTGCTTGCTGATGCTCGGGTGTTCCGCGGGCAAGTCCACCACCGCCATCTCCCGCCCGACGAGCCAGCAGCTCCTCGCGCTGAGGTCGATGGTGTCGACAATGTCCCCGCCCTTGAAGACGAAGAGCTTCCACTGATCGCGGGGCGAGGGCTTGCGAGCCTCGGCGGGCTCGTGGTACTTGAGCGTGATCGTCGAACCGTCCGCCTGTGCCACCGAGTTTGATGCCGCCGCCAAGACGCCCGTGGACCCAAAGTTGGGCTTCTCCTTGGGCTTCTCGGGCTCTTCGCCCTTTGTAACGGCGAACGAGTCCTCCTGGGACGGGAGCGGGCCCGACCGCCTCACAGGGCTGGTGCGCTTGACCATCTGCTTGTCGTTTCCGTCATCGTCATCTTCATCCCGTCGCCTGCGTCGCGAATCTCTGTCTTCTCGTGATCGCCGACGTCTGTGTTCTCGGGGGCGATCGCGGTCGCGGTCACGTTCTCGGTCTCTGCTTCGGGACCTCCGTCGTGAGACCTCTGGAGTCCGTGAGCGTCGCCTTTCACGCCTGTCGCGTGATCGACGGCGTTCTCGGCGACCAGAGTCGTGGTCTGAATGTTTTGATCGACGCTCGGTATCCCTGGGTTCGTCGTCCTCATCGTACCGTCGTCGGCTCGGTCGACTGCCGCGTTCTTCGTCTGATGCCATTGATGCTGACTAGGTTCCGCTGAAGAGGCGTCAGCAGAGGTGAAGGTGAGAAGTGCGAGATGAAGTTGCTTGAACTTCGAGATCTGCAACGGGAAGTAGCAGTCAAGAAAAAGTGGAGTGGGTGTGGCTGGTGCGAAAAAGGATCAAGACACTGTGCTGCAAGATCTGCAGGGCTCATTCAGAGTAGGCAATATATCAACAGATCTATGCTTTTCACCTGACAGAGTTGTAAAAAATCAAGTAAAGCCATTACCTATCCAATAAACTATATTCTATAGAAACGCTCATACGCCAGCATATATCCCAGTAAGCGCGGTAAGCCTCATCGCAAATCCCAAGTGAAAAAAAAAAAACTCTAGCTATGGATATCAAATCTCAAAAAAGTAACAAGATGAAATGAAGAAAAAAATCGTAAAGTCGTTAGGTAAAGAAACGCCATGTCTCTCTCTCTCTCACTCAAGTCGCAGAAGGAATCGCCCTGACCGCCATCCTCGACCCGTCATCCAGAAACGGGTCAGCATTGCTGTTCAGATCATCCTCGCCCTTCCTCGACACGACGAGCCGCTGCTCGTCCTCGTCCCACCACACGTCGTCGCCGACCTCGGCGTCCCCAGGCACCAGCAGCAGCATGCCCTTGTTCCTGCCCAGGGCGACTCTGCACGACGAGTCCTTGACGAAGGCCTCGAGGAAGGGCACGTCGTAGCCCTGCATGCCCCGCAGCGGTCCCCCGCTCTCGATAAAGTCCCTGATGAGGTTGCTGCGCTCCAGCGTCCAGAACTGTCGAAAGTCCTCGGGTCGTGAGAAGGCGTCCACGGCGGAGAGGAGCTCGAGCATGCCGGCCATGCCGTTCAGCACGGGGCTCAGGAAGTGGACGAATGAGTTGAGGATCTCCTCGCGCGAGTATCCGTTCGAGCTTGTCTGCCCCTCCTCCTCTATCCTCAGGGCTGGTGACATGGTGTGCAGCAGAGTGAGCAGGCGGTCCTGGACCGAGGGCAGTGGTGTCCGCACTTGGTAGGCCATGGTCAGGAGGGAGACGAGGGGGAAGATGGAGGACATGGACGAGAGGGGGTCGGAGAGGCTGGCGATGTTGTCGATGAAGATGGCATTGTTCGGACGGGTCGGTGTCAACTTGGAGGGATGCATATTGATACTGGATGAAACTTTTGATGAGGCTGAGTGTGTGCGTGTGAGTGACTCAGTCTGGAGTTGTTGACTCTTGTTCAAGCTGTGTCAAGTTGACCAGCTGGTGTAGAGATGGTCGATAGATGTCAAGAATCTTTTGCTTCTGGAAGGATATGGATATGCTAGAATACTCGGATTTATCAAAGAAAGAAAGTGGCCCCCCCTTTTTAAAATACCATCTCCGTAGCCTCCGTTCCATGGCATCTCCGTCTTGGATTTGTTTTGTGAAGGGCACACACACACACGCCATGCCACTTCGCTTCCTTCCTAGGAGGACCCTAGCCCCTCCCC
>JABFFE010000955.1:0-15062 GCA_013623625.1 Fusarium setosum | reverse complement strand
AAGGCTTCCTAAAGTCAGGATGCAGAAACACAGTTGAACTTAAACACAACGATGTGGAAAGACTTGATTAGTGGACCCATTACAAGTACGTCAGCCTTTACAGATGCTGCTTAGGTACTGACCTAGTCATCAGAATCAAGCAGAGTGTCGCGCAGCACTTACAGAAAGATACATACGTCCTACTCGGATGGGATGCCGCTCATATTCACTCATCCGGCTTCGCTCAGGGTATGAACACTGGCATTCATGATGCCACAAACCTGGTCTGGAAACTCGCAGGGACCATCAAAGGCTGGTACAAGCCTTCGATTCTCCAGACGTATGCTTCCGAGCGACGTGCAGCGGCAAGGAAGCTTATCCGAATCGATACGGAAGCGGCTGCTCTCATTTCCGGTGACATTCCCCCTCAGTTCCGAGCTCTTGGCACGACCCCAGATGAGGTTTTGAAAAAGGTGTGGCTTGACAACATCGGTTTCAATGTCGGGCTGGGCATTGCCTATACAAACTCCGTCCTCAACCAAACCACCATCGATATTTCACTCGCGAGCGGCGTGCGCTGTCCTGATGCCCTCATCCGCGCTCCAGGAGTCAACATTCCATTACGCCTATACGACGCTCTTCTAGAAGATCGCGCCACTAGTCGTTGGAGCATTGTTGTATTTGCAGGAAACCCAGTCCTGACTAGTGGCAGAATTGCAGACCTGCATGACTGTTTAACAAGTGTCGCTCTTCAACACGAGGGGATGGTACGCCTTGTCACACTAATACAGGGCTCGGCTGGCAGTGCGTGGCAAGCATTGGACGGACCTCCTGTTGGTAAATTCTACTTCGATGGGGATGGCAGAGTATATATGGTAATAAAGTGTGATGAGCAGCAGTGTTCTAATCCACTAACGTCGTTGTTCCCCGAGGCCCTAAAGATCATGCCTACCCTGCAACAGGAGGCGTTCGACGGGCTGAGCCATCCCTTCATGTGATTCTTTCATCAATCATGACTAGCGTGCTGATGGTTGCACAACGGGATGAACTTAACGGAAAGCTGGAAACTGTCTTGAGCCGCCGGGGAAGTTGAAAGTCCAATGCCTTTGGTAAAGCTACCCAGCTCCCCGGCTGGGCGCCGCCAAAAGCAAGCTCGCCAGGATCCGCCTGTACAAGAATCTATAGAAAATTCCCATAGTTCTCTCCCCGCGGATTAGACAGCTAAGCCCGCTTGCACTGGCCCATGTTGCAGCCCGCCCAAATCCTCACAGCGTCAGGATGGCAGTCGATATTGATGTTTCAGGCGTCAAACACATGACCAAGTCCTTTCGGGCGCGGACCATCGCCGTCTTGGCTATCTTCTATCCTCTAGCGACTGTAATTGTCCTCCTGCGATTTCTTAGTCGACGCATAGCAAAAAGTACTTTCTGGTGGGATGACTGGCTGGCGGCCACTGGACTGGTGAGTGTTTCCCGAGCACCTCCTGCGATTTGGGCCACTATAACTGACTATTTTAGTTGCTGACGGGCGGTTTCTGTGCTTGTGTTATTGCCTGTATGCGTGCAGTCGCTCAATTATCGATGGCGTACAACTTACTACTCTATAGGTATTCCCCGTGATGGTATTCTCGACGGTCGGCGAAAGATTGATATAGCCCTCATGATTTACAACACAAGGGGCGCTTATGTGGCAGAATTGCTCTACTACCTCAACCAGCTCTCCCTCAAGCTGTCCATAATGTGCTTCTACTGGAGGGTCTTTTCTTCATCTGCCTACATGCGGCGGTCAATCCAAGGCATCGGCTGCCTCATCCTTCTCTGGTTCATCGCGTCGGTTAGACTCCTTTACGGCTCTATATGGCTCGTGGTGCTGACATGTTGCATCTAGTTTATTGTCGCGATACTACAGTGTGTCCCCGTCGAAGCAACTTGGGATCCTGTGGTGAAAGCCAAACCAAGAGTCAAGTGCGTGAACTTGAATGACTTCTTTTTTGGAACGTCTATTCCAAATATCATCGCCGATTTATTCCTAGTCTTGCTACCTATACCGCAAGTCCTACAGCTCAATATCACCACGACGCAGAAAGTCTTTATTATATTCTTCTTCCTGCTAAGCGGATTGTAAACAATACTCACCCGTATCTTTACGAGAAAGTAAACTAACCTTGTGCCAAGTATCGTTATTACCGCGATTGTGCCCTTGCGCCTCCTGATGCTTGTCGATTTTTCAACGTTTTCCGTCAACTGGGCGATGGACGATTCAGTTATGTGGCCAATAGTGGAAAGCTGTTGTGGTGTTATCAGCATCTGCTTTGCATCTCTCCGGCCGGAGGTGCCGCAGGCATTGGGAGCCAGCGAAGACACAACAGCCGATGTTGTCTCGATCGAGATGCAACCGACAAGGAATTCAAGTCAGGACGAACTCACAGGGTCATTGGGAAGATATAAGTAGGTAAATCATGAGCCCAGTGGCAACATGAAGATACCTTCAGGTTCAGAAACACACTCTATCATCTTGCTCCTTTGTCCCTCCACAGAGCTATTACTCCTTTGTTTTGACTTGGCAATGCTTTATCTTACTAATTATATTTCTATTTATCACCGTTGATTCAAACTCGATGCGTCTTCTTACCTAGGTGATTATGTCGGCCAACCCGTTGATTGCGTGTCCCTCGTTCTCTTTCACCTCCCACGTTTGTGGCGATTCGGTACCCGAACCATGAATCGCGATCATGCTCCTGGGGTCTGCCCAAGGAGAGACCGTAGCCAGTCAATAACTTCGGATGGGGCAAGTGACTGTAGCGTACCCACGAGGCACCCAACAACACCGGCCCCTTCCACACCAAACTTTATCAGCCTCGATCCTGTGTTTTTTTAAGACCGAGAGGGCCGAACCTAGCGCTACTGTGCAGATCACTTCCTCATACAATTCGTGTGTGTGGCTCGGCACAAGTGACGAATATCAAGACTTTTGTATTTTGGTGCCTTTGAGGGGCGCAAGAAAGGACCAAAGAGGTATGTAGGGGCCGTAGGGGCACCACGAAAAAGGAATTCGCAGCATTGAGGATGGGTGGTTTGATGACGACAGCGGCAGCTCATCACAAGTAGCTGTAGTCATCCATGTACTGTACTGTATGTACAGCTATAGCAACATCACCACCTAACCAAATACAGTACAACATAAGAAGCCACAACGGAACTGTTGCAACAAATTTTGACCACTAACGTAATACCGCAGTAAAAACATAAGGTAGCCTACATTAGGTAGGTACCAAGGAAAATAGGTCTCAAATGCCGAACTCCCTTACCCATACAACCGACAGCGATACGGCCTAGACCGTCTTCCCGCATAGCCAAGTCTACTGCTAATGAAACACCGGGAACGAAGATTTTTCTTGAGCATCGCCATCATAGCGGGACGGCGTCGAGGGGAAGTTTAATTTGCGCCAGTGTCGGAAAAGCTAGACTAGTGTTTGTCATGCCGGGCGGGGGCCCTGGCGAGCCACCCATACAGTAAGCTGGTTGACACTCGAGGGGCTATCCCCTTGGTTGCGATACTGTAAGACTACAAGTGCGTACAAGTAACTGCTCTTATTACAGTGGCCGGGACCGCCCTTGACCCTGAAAAGGGAGAGGCAAGGCTTATCCTAATCCGGTTCAGCACAGAGACTGTCAAAAGCTTTGGCCATAGTCATGTGATCCTCCCGTGCCAAAGCTGTTTCCTACGCAGGCGACGGGTTCTCCCTCCGGCAAGGCCCCGGCCTCGGCCTCGAACGCCTCCGCTTTCGCTCCGAAGCGGGCAACCCTCTTCTCGTCTTCGTCCCGGGGACCTCCGTCTTTGGAACTGCCACAACAGTATTAGAACCCCCGGCCGCATCCTTCATCCTCGGCGGGTTCCTCGCCCACGGCCCCGCACCCAAAGGGACAGCTTCAGCCTCCCGGTGTCAGTCCCAAGACGCCTGGCGACGATGGACAAGCCCAAGTTCCGAGTAGCCCCGCCTCCCCCTCATCCAAGCCTGTAGGGGATGATGTCTTTGTTCACTCGCCGGCATACAACGGGTGGACTGGCCAGATGTTCACTCCTTCCAATAACCACCCCTCTCCCTAGCACGACAATGCTGGATACGACGCGGACGGGTTCTGGACTGGAGAGTTAGACAACGAGAAGGATACTACCCGCGCTCCAGCCCAGGAGATTAACGATTACGGTCGTCCAGAACCCGCCGCCGCCACCACCAGCACCCCGACCTTTCGGGGCTACACTGCTCCGGGTCCGGCTACTTCTCTGCACTATCCAGCCCCTCCTGCAAACCTGGCGTCTCATGCTCAAAACACCCAGGGTCCTGTTGCAGCATCACCTGGCCAAGGACCTCACGAGCTCATCGAAGTCGAGGCACAGAACTACAGCCTCTTCGGCCTTCAAGGTGATGCCATGTCGCTGCCTCACTCAGTCCATGGCCAAGTTGCTTCGGTCGCGCAACCCGCGTCGCTGCAACAGAGTGGCTATGGAGCTCCCCCCACCTCCGGACCTCCAACCCATTGACCTCCCGGTCTGGACCCGAGACCAGAGCCGCATTATGGATCAGAAACGGCTGAGACACAGAAACCCACAGCTCCTACCAACTTCGCCCATCACAGCTACAACCCCTTCGTCACTTCTGCTCGGCTGCAGAGCACAGCGTGGCCATCAAGCTCGCAGCAGACTCTCCAGGCCACGCCGTCGCCTCAGCATTCGTGCTCGTCTTCGTCTACACAGCCTAACCAGACTGCACACCCAGCGCCGCTGGCCCAAGCACCATCACAGACCTTCACTCCGTCTACAGCGCCGCTTTTTCCTCCGGGTTCCCAGCTCCAGGGCGCCAACGTCCAGCACATGGCAAATGACTGGCCGCAGTGGAGATTTACTCAGGAGGACTATGATCGTTTCAAGACATACAAACGGATCCAGAAGGCAGCAGAGAAACAACATCGAGATGCAGGTGGGAGCCGAGGAAGCGGTGGCGGCGGTGGTGGTGCTGCTCACTGGGCCGGTAAGGGCATGGTAAAAGCACCCCGAGGTAGGTTTCCATATAGTAGCCCACCGACATGGGTGAATGGCTAGAGGGAACAGAGGATGTAGGTCCCTGAATCATTTGGGGGAGATTTAGGTACGGCAACGGAGCATGGTCTTGGGGCCTGGTGCTGTAGGTTAGGCAATTCTGTACGGTGTAAAAGTTGTTCATTTTGATAGAATCGATGATTCTTCTTGCTACTTTCTTTCCATGTTGCACTGAGGACGGATCCTTACTACTGACGAAGAGCCTTGGACGTTGACGTGTTGGTAGCTAGGTACTAAGGTCAAGCTATAGCGTCAACGTCAAGGCGGCAGGGATGTTTACTAGGTATGAACCCAACTTGCACATAGGGGCCTGTAAAGCACGCGGAAAATGGTTAAGCCCAGTGGAGTGGTGCATATGCACTTGGGTAGGTTCGTTACAAACAAGCCGCCGGCTTTGTCTAGATGTACTAGTATCCCAAAGAGCCGCCCAAGGAGGCCTAGGCTAGGTGAAAGCCTTTATTGAACATGCTTTCTTTTTCTGACGTGCCGGATCTTGATATGAGTTCGTGTTAGGGTGGAAGACGTCCCCGGCCGGGACAGGCGACGACAACTGGTCAATAGTACAATAGCTTCAAATTGACTTCAATTGACGCGTTTAACGATATGAACTGGGCGACTAGGTTCTATTCTCTTCAGAAGAGTTTGCGGATGATCCCCACGTTGAAACACAGGAAAGAAGGCATTGCTGCGGTATCAATAGGCAGATGGATGAGACTGATGAATCTTGGACGGGGGAGTCGGGCGCTGTGCTGAGACAGGATCTATATTTACTATCGCATTATTTACTACTCTCATTGCTATCGTTCTCTACAAGTAGCTGCTCGGTACGCCGTTGCCATCCAGCCAGCTCCTCTTTAGACATGCGAGCGAGGCCATCGGGGCTTAGCTGCTCGAGGTTTCGCCAAACGACATGGGCTATCTTCTTTCGCTCCTCGATGTCGATCTCCTTCTCGCACGCTTTGATGCGTGCCCGCAGGCATATGATTAGGCTTTGCGCCCTTGTCCGTGACTTAAGAACCTCCTCAAGCCGGTCTCGCTTTCTCTCCAAGTTCTTCTCAGCATGTTCCTTATCCCTCGTCGCCTTGTTGATGTTAGCCTTAGCTACTTTAGCCGTGCTTTCTAGAGAAGACTTCAAAGTCGCTCCGTAGTCCTAGGTAAATTTCAACAACTTTGATATGACATCCTTTGCTTCCTCCTCTTGATTGATGGCCTTGTCCCGCTGGTCTATGGCTTAGCTGACCGCCGCTTCGCCATCCTCAATATTTAAAGAATCGATTGCTTGCTCCTCTTTGAGTATTTGATCTTTGTAACGTCTGAGGCGATACCGGGCCGATTCAAGGCGATCCTTGATTTCTGACTTATCTTGCTATGTCAAGGGACGTTAGCCTCGACCGCCAATGCACGTCACATCAACAACGACGACTCACATTGGCCTTCATAGCACCGATACTACCACTGGCGCTACCGCTACCCCTGTCGTGGGCTTCGGACTCGTATCCAGTGGATGAGTGAACGCATCCCCTGCCAGCACTAGGAGATGACTCTTGTCGACGCGCCTGCTGCGCCTGCGATGAGGTGGCTTGGGCATCGGGGTTCAACTCTCTGTTGCGTTGTGGACTTGAATCGTATTGGCGGCTGGAGGAAGTGGTGGCGTTTACCGATCGCCTGTCACTGAGGTTTGAAGCACTAGTTGAGGGCAGAACAGAGTCGTCGTCAACGTCCATCATGTCCTCACCGTCGTCGGG
The DNA here is from genome assembly GCA_013623625.1 of Fusarium setosum. NCBI lineage: Eukaryota > Fungi > Ascomycota > Sordariomycetes > Hypocreales > Nectriaceae > Fusarium > Fusarium setosum. Next base: position 8,241 of record JABFFE010000955.1, on the reverse strand, counting down.
CAGGGTGCCGTTGCTTATGCCATTCCGTCCTGATATGTGCTGCTCCAGAGACCCCCCGGCTCTTCTAGCCTCTATACCACCAATCTGCTTGCGCTTGTCGGGTCTGGTCTATCGCGTCTTGGTCGGGCTTTTGGGCGCACTAGGAGTGGCCTCTTCCCCTCGATCCGCTTTCTCCTTCACCCAAGTCAAGGCGTCCAGGCAGTCCTGGCGCGTGAGCGCGCCCTTATCCTTACCCCTGGCACGTTTTCGGGCCTTATCTCTCAAGAACCTGACCAACTCCGCCATGTTGACAGCCGAAGTGTCCTTGTGGACTGCCTCGACGGCCTCGGCGAGCTTCTCGGCCATGTTTTGTGCCCAATTCCGAGGCTGCGGCGCGTTGTCTTCGAGGAACTCCCATGGCCAGCTATCGCATGCCTTATAGATTCGAACGAATGTCCTTTTGATCCTAGGTTTTAGATCATGGTACGGCGCTGGGACGCGGTCTTCGTCAGGAATAGCCAAGGCAGACGCCGACATAGGGGCTGCGGCCGTCCAGTTCCTTGTTTATGCAGCGTGGTGGCCGAGTCTTTGAGGCGGGAGGAACTATCAAGCTGGGTGACATGTATTTGGTATGGTTGGGATTGCCGCGCGAGGGCGATGAAGAAATTCGCGGAACAGGTTGACGAGGCTGGCTAAGATGACGCAAAAGAAGCAAATCTTCCCATGCAACTAGCCGTAGACTGGCCGTGCGGCGCGCCCACGCACCGTACTCTCGACGAGCAGAGTAAGCCAATAGGCGCGTACTACTGAGGTTTTTCTCGAGGATAAGTGACCTTGTGCTGCATCTTAACTCGAGATACAAGTAGTATGGCATGCCCACCACGAGCAGCCATCTTAAGATGAACGGGATTATATAACTTTCGAATACCAATCAGTAGATTTAAATATATATCAAGCATATTTCATCATCCAGGGACTTCCTCGGCTATAATGTCACACTGTCTACTGCTGGCAACGGAGCTGCTTGTAGGGTAGAGCTTAAGATGGCTCCGTATATCCACCACCATGGATCCGGAATTGACATTTGGGTAAGGCATATGTATAAATGGCTCTTTAGTACCTCGCCGTTACTCTGAATTCATTACGGCAGCGTTGTGGTATTATCTAGGCCAGTTTGCACTATGCTGTCCTGCTGGTCGGTCACAGCCTTTCCACAACCCATCATATGCCCTATCAATAAGATGACGATTGGATATTTATCAATGATGCATATCAAACCTGGGTAACATCCGCGGCCCTTGCGACTTTACAGGCGAGGCGTGTACAAAGGACCTTGAATTCTGGTAGTTAGCCGTTCGATTCAATGAGCCGGTCAACACGAGATTCATAATGGTGACCTGGTCTTATAAACGTGTGAAAATATACCGTATTCCTCATATCCATCACTACAGGCATATGGGCATTAAATAAATGCTCCGACTAATTATCGTAGGATCAACCAGGTTCCTCGAATATGAACCGAGACATAGCCTGGGACTCTGACAGCTATATCAACGCAGCTAAGTACAAATTTTAAATACCTCGCGAGGCGTATTTTAACGGGCTCAGCTTATATTCACATCCATTCGGAGCCTGGGTCAATTGTCTTTCCGGCTCGGCACACCGCTGCCTGCCCGATTCGCCTACTGGCAACTCTGAGAGGCGATTACAACCTCACAGGGTTCTACAAAGCGCCCTATAATCTGGACTACACCATAATCCAACCAACTGTGGATCTATCTAAGTTACAAAACAAGGTAGCTTTCGTTATCAGCCGCCCCTCAAGCTCCATGCTGGGGCTTATATGTTAGACTTCAGACTACAGACTCAGTCCTCCACTGGCAGCGAACCAGCCTGGTTTGCTCTGGATCGTGATTATTGCGAGCTGATGCCATGGTTGTGCTTGGTTTTGGAAACTAGCATCATAGTACAGCGTCATCTTAAGGCTTATGCCAATGTTGCAAGAGTTGGTTGGACGAGACTATGAAAGAATTGATATACTTAAGATGGCCCCCTCAGCGACGTTCAGTTTCAAAATGGGTAAACTATACAATGGGAAACAATACTTGGAAGCTCTACAAATATAAATAAACACATAGAACCCATCCAAGAGCGCAATCTTAACCACCTTTGCCTCTTAGTCACATCAGAGAAGAGTTCAGACTAGAGGCAATAGATGCGTGACAATAAACAGTGACTAGCGCAAATAGAAACTATCGAGCCGCCTGAATATGCCCTTATATATGATTTTGCTTCTGCATCCTCGAAACCCGCCATCTTAGGTTGGCCGGTACCACTTCCGGCTCGGAACGCCGGACCTGGCGAAATAGTGGGGCCAGGCCGGGGCCATAACGCCGAGCTTAAGATCAACTTAAGATGGCCCTTTGATTATATGTTAAAAACATTTTCCTAGTATTTCACATGCCAGCCCTTCGAATGACGCCCTCTACTTATGTGCACTGGCGCCAGGGGCTTCTGCAAAGGGGACTCAACTGCCACTTAAGCCCGGCTGTGCGTCTATGCAGACCAACCTTGGGGCCTTAAGATAGCGGTTTACACAACGATACCTGTGGCGAGAAGCGTGCTTAAAGCCCTCCCGACCCTATGGAAGTATTTACTGTGCAGTATAGCCCCTGGAAGGCGCCATCTTAAACCTAATTTCTGGTTTACCCAGCCTACCACCATGATCACAAATCTATTAGTTTGACATATATAACCACGCACACGACGCACCACAGTTAGTCTTCAAATATGGTAACCATTAGTAAAGATATTGCTGTTTTGCAGTAAAGAACTATGTATTAGACTCCAAGTCTAAAAATGGGTATCTCCGTCATGTCTAACCTTAAGCAAGCCTGCGCCGCCAACATTTTCCAGTATCATCAATGCCCGCACCTACGCCAAGAAAAAAAAATACAGCACCTTCGCCATGCCACTTTTGGCCAAGCTGCTAGTCATGCTATTTTCCCACTCTCGTTAAACGCCAACCAAAGTCAGGTCGCAAAGATACATGCGTGTCGTCAATCAGGGTCAAAGTCCTTCCATTCCTATCCGAGGTCAGTACTTAAATCTCTCGCCATGTCACCACCCAGATCTTACGTCAATCGTATCAGCAATCAGCTGGGCCTCTGCCAGCCCGCCAATGTCCCCCAGATCTTGAGTTTCGATGCATTGCTTGACGAGCTTGCCCAGCGGGGTGGTCCACTGTTTAATGCTTCGAGCGTGCACGTCGTCGTTGGCTCCCGACTCATCAAGTTCTTGCCTCTTCATCACGCGCAGCCATTCCATAATGCCCGACCATTTGAGAACGTGGCCACTAGTTGCCAACGTTTGCTCTCCCAGAGCGCGGAACACAAAGTGGATAGTGCCGGCGGGGAAGAAGACAGTCTGGCCGGGCTTGAATACTATATAGCGCGCCAGGTGTTTGACAGAAGACCTGTCTTGGTCCCACGCCATCCGGTCCTGGTCATTTTGGATGGCGATCCAGCCGAAGCCGAATGAGCTCTCGTGGACGGTGATGAAGGTTCCGAAACCGTGGCTGTCTACGTGAGAAGCCGTGTGGTTACCCCCCTCGCTCAGGAGCAAGAAGCTCTCCTGCACAGCAGCCTGGCGGGGTCGCACTGCCTCCCGAATGCGTTAGAGAAGGTGAGAATTGGCCCCGGAGAGCATCTGTGGGTGGGGAGTGGGCACAGGGTTTGCGAGGTCGAGCATGTTCCAAAGCTCGGCCGACGGATCGTTATGTACGACCTTGCGGTAGACCTCCTCAAGCGACTTTTTCTCGCCGGAAGGTCCAGAGGTCGGTCGGGAAAGGTTTTGAGCTTGGACCGAGGTTGTGTGAGCAAAGTTCTTGAGCCATCGTTCGAATAGCAGCTGGATTAGTCGACCCCGGCCGTCCTAGTCGATAGGCTGCTGGTTTTCTATGACGACGACGGTCCCAGCCGCCATTGTCGAGTTGACCAGGGACTTGGCCTCGGCGGTGGAACTGTAGTACGCCTCGACGCGGCCCTTGTCAGGGGTCAAGTTGGGGGGACAACCAGACTCAAGGTACAAGGCGATCTCTTGTCTAACCACTTCGCGCCAAACTGGTTCCTCGAACAGCCGGGCTTCGGTACGCAGCCACTGCTCAGTTTCCCTGACCACTTTTTCAGCCCATTGTTGGTCAACAGTGGGGGTGGGGACTGGGCGACTGTCCTCGTCTGTGGCGAAACATGGGCGTCTGGCAAGGTGACGGTGTCGACAGGCGATCGAGGGCGCTTCCGCCGCGCTGGATGCGGACCATGCTTTGCCGCATCAGCATACGTTGACCCACTGCCGCAAGAGACTAACCACCGGGTGTGCGTGGGTAGTCGAGTCGAGTTACTGGAGTTACTAACCTGGCCAAACGCATGGAAGTGGAAGCGCTGCCAAAGCTTCTTTTCGGCCGGCCTGTCGCCCTGAGACTGAGAGGATGACCGGTTGGCAACGGTGTCCCGGAAAAGAGCACTCTCGCGGTGCATCAGCTGGTGAAAAACGAGAAAACAAGGCCTAGACTTGGCGCCATCGCCGAGCTCGAGCAGGTCGTCGCGGATGCAGAGGCATATCGTGTACCGGGCCTCGGGGTCCTCGGGGTCCTTGTGAGTCAGAATGTCGCGGTATGTCTTGTAGCGAGCGTACTCGGCCGAGTCGAGAACAGTGGAGGCCTCGGCATCCTCGTCGATCGGCGCCATGTCACGTTTGGGATACTGTAACCTGGGGATGGTGTGCTGGGGCGGCCATGAGACGCGAGCGACGCGAGTTGGGTGACAATGCATTGCGTGTCTTTGATTGCGCCGAGACACCAGGTCCGTAGTTGCAGGTCCCATTCCACCGCTAGAGTGTTAGCAGACTGTGCAACGGTCGGTGCCAAATGTGTTAGCGTCTTATTCCAGTCAAGTACATCTGTCAAGCGAGTAGCCACAGTTGGCCAGGTTAGATCCCTGTGCGAGACAGGTCAGACAATGACATCCCTGCATGGGTACCTGGCCTCTACAACGGAGAGACGCCCATCGAAGCGAGCCCAAAACAGTTCGTCCATGTCTGGGGTCTCACGCCGCACACATAGGTGTACAGCATCATCATGGCCGGGGTGCTCGAACCTGTCGCACCACCAGTTTCCGATGGCGTCCGTAGTCATCTGCGAGCCCATCTACATTTCATGTATAGGATCACATCATCTGTGCCAACATGCCCTTATTCTCAAGCCGTCCGTGATGGTATTGGTGTATATGGCGCGAACTCTGGAGGCGTTGGACAACCTCAGCTCGTACAGTATCGCTTGTTCCGGTCAGCCACGTGCAACTTGTTGGCGAATTTCGGCCATTTATTCGGAGGCCTGCATCCCCCGATCCGCCGCTATAACCAAGCGATGCCAAGCCAGTCCTTCGCGATTGTCGCGGGCTTATGTAAGGTCCTAATTTACAGTGGGTAGTAGTCAATTACAGGGGCTTACAACTTGTTCTCGGGCTGTGTTCTCACTAATAAATCCCTCGCCAAGTCCACCAAGCATCTCCTCCAAAGCCCGCCTCCATCATCCGTCCACCCATGAGGTCGAACAAGGGAACTGGCGGAGCAAGGAATGCCACCACGAACATAATCAACATGCACCTGCACTAGCATTGTTCCTCCTGAGTGAGAGGCGATCAAGCTCGATAACGTAGGGCAGGTTAATTCTAAGACCCAAGGTGAGGGGGGACTAGGATGGATACGAAAAAGCGAAGTCATCACCAGTACCTACCTACCCGATACCAACCAGTTTCCGCTCCAAAGCTCCAGTTCAATACCACTCCCAAACACCGCCAGTAGGCCTGGCTCAATCCCATTACCGATCATTACCCTGGCAGGAACGGTCCCACGCCAGGGCCAGGGCCTCGTTCTGAGTTTGGCATTGGTTGGGTCGCTGCTTGGCTCGGTTCGTGCGTCGAACATGGTGGAACCCACAAGTTGAAGAGGGCTCTTTTGCCTGAGCGGCTGCTGACGCTGGGTTTAGCCTAGCAAAACACATCAGCATAATGCAAGTGTGAAAAGGGCAGCGAGACTTACTGAAGTGTTGCCGTCTTGCTTGTTCTGTCTGGTCTGGCCGCCGGCTTTGGCGATGGGGGTGCTCTTGGAGCTCCGGGCGGCAGGGCTATCCGTCATGACTTCATCGTGACCTTCAGGCGATAGACCGCCTGGGCTAGTCATGACATCGACGTCCTGCGAGTTAATTCCCTTGCCTCGAGAAAGTGGCCAGCATAATCGGTCGACTTCCATCCTCCCTTATTTGTCTCCCACTTTGGCACCAAGCGCCCATTATCCATGGCCGGCTTCTCGAGAGCCGATCAAGACCGTGTAGGTAATCAGCCCGGTGGTCGAGGTTGTAGGAGGCGAATAGCTGGCTCCGGACTTCACCGCTGACAGGTAGTTTAGTATGGACGTGGCCAGCGAAGAGAAAGGCGGTCTTGGTGAGGCGGGCCTAAGGCTGACCTTGGGAACATTCTTGATCCCTTTCCGTACTCAGTACCGCAGAGGAACTGTTTTGAGGGTGGTGAGCTGGTGAGTGATGAACGTGAGGAATGCGCTGGCCCACCAAGGGAGTGTTTTCCTGGCAAACTATGAAAGTACGTAAATGGGCGTCATGAAGGGGGTTTTATTAAGGCGAGGCTGTCGAGCAAGTTAGCTTAGTGATGAAACAGTATCTGAGTTGCTCGCCTGCTCCGTCAAGGGCAGCTTGTCTTCACAATAACAGTGAGTGACAAGAAACAACAAGTTGGATCAGATGACAACGAGACAAGCACACCAAGGATTCTTCTTGTCAGAAGATACGGCAAGAGCCGACCTCTTGCCCGTTGCATAACAGAACCAATTGGCTATTGACAACTGAGTCATCCCTCTTGATTCCAGGTATGTTGCGAATAGTCAATACCTCGTGTGGTGACCGCCTCACCTTAGGGCTGGACAAGCTTCAGATGTACCAGCCATGGTAGAGCAATGATGAAATAGTACAGCCAGCAGGCTACAAGTCAACACATCGCCCACTGAACTGACCGTCAATCGGTCCCATCCCATGATCGAGTTCCTTTCGTGGTATAGAGCGTGAACGAAACTGACTACACCATCGCCGGTTGAAATCACCATGAACTAGTTCAATCCGCTCGGTGATATAGGGCGTAAGTAAGATGATTACGCGAAATCAACTGAACTGGGCGTGAACCAAGCTGGTTCCTGCAAGCTCGTGTCTACCAGGTGAGAAGATCCATTGGCAGTAGCAGGACAACCACACCCCAGAGCGGAAAATTGACGAGTGAATAAGTCAACAAGTTGGAAAGATCTTGGCATTGCGGGAACAGGGGGGTCCCCGTTTCCTAGCTAGATGTATTACTATTATAACTCTACCAGAGAGCGGGGTGGTTAGACTGACTCGGCAGATGATTCGGGTAGTGCTGATGACAAAAGCGGCAAGCAAACGTCGCTTCCTCGGTAGGTAGCTCATCGCTCTATCGCCCACCCAAGACTGGATGTGTAAGTTATTGCCGGTTACGCAGCCGAAGTGATCATGAGAAAACCTTTCCGAAACACTACAGTTCTTTGCAATTGTTAGAGCATCTATTTTATGTCTTGCCTATGGACAATTGGCTCAACCTTCCACCGGAACTCTTCCATCGCCTTCTTGGATAACTCCAGGACCAGAAGCAGCTCGCAGGCGGTAGCTGCTAAACCTTTTCCACAAACCCAAGTAGTTTGAAGTGCTGCCTTCGTCCTAGCTACGGCCGTGAAGTCGGGTGTGTGTGGTTGAACTAGGGGGTCCTCAGTCCCGATGGAGAACATGGGATCAAGGATGCCGGGCACGCAAAACGTCACATTGCCTAGAAATCAGCCTACAGCCGCGCACATCAGATAACACTCGGCAGCTGCCGCCATGACATCCTCGCCTTGAGGCTTTTTCCAACTCGAACGTCGAGGTAGCACCCTCGGTAGGTGCATAGCTAGGAATAAATCAGGCCTCACTCACACACACTAGTTCCTTATCCCCTGTCCTTTCTTGCGTGTTTATTAGTATTATAACTCTACTACCCTTAGAGGGATTAGAGGAAATATAGAAGCAAAAGATATTTTATTAGCTTAATACTATATAATATAATAACCTTATCTTAATAGACCTTCTAGTTATATTATTAAATAAGTTATTTAGCTTTTATTAATCTTATTAAAATAGCCTTTTAAAATAAT
>JABFFE010000953.1:0-65481 GCA_013623625.1 Fusarium setosum | reverse complement strand
ATGAGAAGTAGCCCTCCATCCTTGGGACCGGCAGGTGATAGGTTGAGGAGTCACTGTACACACGAAAGGCCCTTGCGATGAGGGGGCTGGTCGGTATGGGGCCACGGGGGGAGGGGAGCGGCATTGGGGTTAGGCAGAGAAACGTTGAAGGTGTCAAAAGAGACAAGCAATTCGCTGGTGCCCCAAAGCTGCTCAAAAGGCTTGATCACATTTGGCTCACTGTAGAAGATTGGTTAGTGGTAGTCAACAGGAACTCAGGTTCTCCATCTCATAACTTACGTTCGTGCATCCCACATAAACTTCTCGTGGCCAGCGCAATAGTTGATGTACATGTTCTTAAAGTTTTGGGGGAGGTGTTCCTTGGTCCAGGTGCTGCGATCCTCCAACTTGAAGCCATTGTCGAAAGAACCAAGCCAATCGAGGGCCTTCTTTTGGTAGTACTGAACTGCCTTGTCCTTGGGAACTGCTTGCTTAAAGATATAATAGCCATTCCTGAAGAAATCATCCCGCCAGTCACCAAACGAAAGCTTGGCGTTGGCTGCAAGGTCGGGCCTCTTAGTGGCAGTGACAGTCGCAGTAGCGGATGAAGACATGATGATGAGAAGTAATAGTTTTTTTAGAATAGATCAACTTGTAACTGATTCTCCGATGACTAGATACAAAGAAACAGTGAGACCAAGATATGCTTCATCTCAACGGGTTCTTATACCCAAGCGAAGCACGGGTGAAGTTGTTCAATATTGGCTGGCAAAAGTTGCGCGAGCTCGCGCGAGTGACGTCCGTCCGCAAAAGCCGATGCTGATCTCCGCGATGCATCTATTTAGTGGATACTCACGCGAACTCGCGCGAAATGTGCACATACCCCGCAATATGAGTGCTGACCAATGATCTGACGAGATGATGAGCCTGGAGAGTTCTTTCGGGGTCAACTACCTGGCTTCCTCCAACTCGTGCGTTATAGTCTGCAAGCTGCAACCTCACATTCACATCCAAGAACGAGCACTGACCCTACCGTACCGGTCTCCAGACACCGCGATTCAACATGGCTACCGCAATTGTGTCTGATGGCCCCAGGCTGAAGCGGGCTCGTGCGACTCAGGCTTGTGACCTTTGCAGGTTGAAGAAGAACAAATGTGACGAGCTCTATCCATGCTCACACTGCAAAAGTAGTTCTAAACACATAATTATTTGATCTGTATCTAATCCTGTGCCATGCAGGTCGAAACGCCAAGTGTGTCTATCGTGGTGACGACGTGCGCGGTGCACGCGTTCAATCAGAGTAACGTCTTCCAATTCCGTCCATATAGACAATCGAGCTCATATAGTTTAGTTACATTTGGCAGCTTGAAGAACAAGTCAGGACATTATCAGCTGCTCTCGCTGTCCCTGTCAATGGGACCCGACTGACCGGGTTTGAACCGTCTGTACGAACGGTTGAACCGGCACGAGATGATGAACTATTTATTGAAGGCTCCGATGGCAACCTCGAACGACGCGGCTTTCATAATGAGCAGCCTCTGCAATCATACACCCCTAGAGAGGTATCTGGCATTAACAGGCACACGCGGAATGTCGAATTCTATGGTAGCTCAAGCTCTGTTGTCCTTCTGTCCAGGGCACAAAAAGCAGGCTCTATACAAGGAAACGCGAATGAAGTGGAAGATGAAACAGAGCTAGTGTCTAGCCTGCATAATCCTGCCTTCTCACCGGGAGACTCGACTAGAAGTGAAGCCGCAAAGTCAAGCCAAGCAACCCCTCCAGGCTCGGCGACATTGTATCAGCAATGTCGCCCTTTTCTCGACACCTTCTTTACTACTTTGCACTATCTACAGCCCATAATCGACAAGACCGACTTTCTCGCCAAGTGCACCAGTTTATGGGGGAGCAACGCAGCTTCTGCGAGCCAGAGCTTCCTCGCTCTCTACTTCAGCATCTTATCCCTTGGCGCGCTTGTCGCCGTCCGGGATGAGGAACCCATCGATGGAATTGAAAATTTGCAGTGGAGTAGAATCTTCTTTGAAGAGGCACGGTCACGTGCAAATACAAGCATGATGACAGACATCGAGATGGTCCAATGCTATTACTTCTTGGTGTGTCCACTCAAGCTAGATGTCACCGTTCCACTGACCAAAATAGGCCAAGGTCTGTCAAAATGAGTTGAATCATCACTGTAGGGAAACGGTCACCTCGGCGCCACTGTAGCTGACCTGGCCATAGCTGCGTACATGTACGGCGGTCTTGCAGTCAGAACAGCTCTTGCAATCGGCATCAACAGAGAGCCACAGCCAAGTCGAAAAAGAAATGCTACATTGACCAAGGCAGAGTCCCGAACATGGTGGTGGGTACTCATATGCACCTTGCCTTGTTGAAGCTGTTGTTTAACTGACCTAGCAGGGCTCTGTATTCTCTGGAGACGTATGCTGCTACCCCATTATGATTTGTTCATGTGAGCTGAACTCTACACCAGGGAAATGGCCTTTGCAATGGGCAGACCAGATTCTCTCGGGGCTGATGTCTACCACAATCGTCGCTACCCTGCAATCAAGGGCGATTCTACTTATTCCGATAGACCTTTGGAGCTTATGGAATCTCCTCAGTGTGCAATCATTAAAGCCATGGTGGACTTTTCAAGGATTGCCAAGGATGTGATTATGGGTATCTATTTAACGGAGTCGACACTACAACAGTCCGTTGAACTGGCCCGTCAGATTGAGCAGAATCTCGAACGGTGGCTCGAGGCGCTTCCCACGCAAATACAGCCCGAGAAGAAACAGGACAAGTCTAGACCTTTGAAAGCAGTCAAGAGCCCCCAATACGCAAAAAGACAAAGACTCGTGCTCAAAATCCGTAGGCCACATCTTGGAAACATAGCTCTTCGTTAGCTGATCTTGATAGGGTACCTCAACGTAAGAACTCTACTCTTTGGCTCTTTCTTGACCAAGTCATCGACATTGGACCGAGCTATAGCCGCTGGATTGCGTGAGGAAGTTGCAAAGTGTGTTGAATCCGCCAAGGAGACCATCGAGATAATCTATGAAGCTTACCAACATCACGACTTTTTCCGGACTTGGTACGAGTCCATGTCATCAAATTGTGCGTTTACTAACCAAATTGTGCTTTTCTAGGTTCTACAACACCATGTATACTCTTTTTGCGGCCGCCGTTATTCTCATATACATCCCGCAGGAGTCCGGCAAAGATCAGCTGGCGTACCTTTACAAGCTCGTTGAGATGGCTATTGAGATTCTTGAAATCATGGACGAGTCTGTTGTCGCAATGCAAGCAGCAAAGATGATCCAAGCGGCTCTGGATAGAACACGCTCAACAGCTTTGGGGGTCCCTGGAGACATGACTTGGATGAACTCTGATAAGACTGTACCATGGAACAATTATGGAGGTATATTCGATTTCATGGACAGTGATTTTAGCGTCGACTTGCCCTTTCCTCTTGGGGACTCACCTGGGATGTTCCTAGTTGTTGATTAGAGGTGCGTGAGGGCATCGTGAGCGTTGTGAGTTAGGGTATGTCATTAGGCGAGAATCATGAACATGAAAGTTTTTTTTTTACAAAAAGAATACTTATAAATCCTCATAAACGTGTTTTTATAGTAGGCCTGTGCGGAGAGCGTCGCCAGTTAGTTAGAACGAGTTGATCGAATAGTCGCTTCTAGTGCAACAGTTTTTTGAACATTGAGACTGTCGATGTTGACGACTTCTGTCAACTGAAGTTTCCATTCATGCGACGAGATCGCCAAAGCTAGAGGCCAGGAGTGAAATGGAAAAGCATATTGAAGGTGATTGATAGGCTTGATCCAATCTGTGGTGATGGTTGCGATGTTTTCAAGTCGCCAATACGAGGTCGAAGACAGGCTCAGCCCTTCGGTATAAAGAGATACATATGCGCGTGCTCCCAGCATTTGCAACCCGGATGAGATCACCCCGGTACCGGTCCGTAAAGACGTGGGGGTAACCATGTGTGTGGGAGGGTGAGGATTTAAGCAAATAAGCCATCGGAAAAATGATGTAGCGAGATCAAGCATTACCGGCCGGGCGAAATAAGCTTTGTTAGTTATGAGGTATTTTATAAAACGAGAGACAACGTTGGAGCCAAACTTTCTCTCTCAGGATCCCCTTGTCCAGCTTTTCAGAAGTTTAACGAATATCTCTTGTTTATTCTAAAAATGCCAACATCTCGTCAGGCCGTCGCTAACCTCTATGGTAAGATCGCCAACTATGAAAATACTCGATTAGCAACCCATCCAATGGAGCGCGAGCTCACCTTACGCGCTATTTGTCAAGCTCTGGCTACCTCCGAGGCTACACCTGCTGAGCGCAAACGTATTGCAGACGTAGGAGGTGGCCCTGGAAAAATAGCCTTTGCACTTGCTGACCAAGGCTATCACGTCGATCTCATCGATCTCAGTCCCGACCTGATCCGTCTTGCGGAAGTCGAGCAGGATCGGCGCACCGCAAGTGCTGAGAACCAGGCACTTCTTGCGAGCATTAGTTTGGGCGACGCTTTGGACAGAATTCCTTTAACGAATGACTCATACGACGCCGCTCTTCTACTGGGGCCTCTCTATCATCTCCTGGAAGAGACTGAGCGGAAAGAGGCGGTCGAGAACGTTCTCAGGCTCGCAAAGCCTCAGGGAGGAATAATTCTTTGCGCGTTCATTAGTAAGGAAGCTCACCTTAGGGATATCGCAATGCGCGACCCCGCGAGGCTTGTCAAACAGAAAGACTTTTATGCTACCTATGTACGTTTGTATCGATTATATTGCCTCTCAACAACTCACCTGTTGCGCTACATTTGATACACATATTAACTCTCCTTTCCTCCCATGATCAGCTCGCCGATGGCCGTTATCAAAAGTTGAACGAGAGTCTCGAGGCAGAAGTACAATCCTTCCATACGGACAGTGGCAACGTACGTCGGTTCTTTCAACGTCACTTTACTGACGTGGCCGAGCTTATTAGTCTGCGATCTACGGAGGGGATTCTCTGTGGTGGGCTTGACGCCAAGCTCATTGATGCCGATAGTGAAGTCGTACGGGTGTGGGCAGACTTGCTGTTTGAGGAGTACTCCGAGAAAGAAGAGTACCTTGGATGCGCAGACCACCTACTTGCCGTCCTGCGCAAGAAGTGAAGGGAATTTGCATTGCAGTTAACGAGGGGTTCTAGAAACATTCCACGTAATGACCGTCAACATTATAAGGAATCAAGATCAGTAGACATCAATTAACAGTGTGGGTTCGGTTCTAGATACAAGACGTAGCACAAAGAGATCAAAAGAAGGGCAAGATCGGTCTGCCCCCTGGCTCAGGGGAAATATCTACTACCACGTGACGAGAAGGTCGTCAGATGCTGCTCGACTAGAATGCCGACGTTGATGGGACATTGGTAGCTTGTCGAAATGTTGATCGGGGAGCTAGCCCAGAGGCAGGTCATAGCCGTGCTAGCAAAGGTGTTGATGAAAGAGCTAAGGCAGGTTCTTGGGAAGCAGCAGCCAGCCGCAACGACCGCTCGACCCGAGACTTGACATTCTCAAGCCAGAGATGTCCCATCCTCGCGGGCAAGGGGATGCATTCCGTTTGTCTTGTCGCGCGAGATGACGGTATATATCGGCGAGGTGGCTTCTGCTCGGGTCGATAGGTTAGGACGACAAACGGATTTGTGTTCGCCGGCACGGGAGGGACACACAGTGTGCGGGACTCAAGTGGGAGGAGGCTTCAGCAGCTGGAAATGATTGCTGCAAGAAGGCGCAGCTTGTAGGCTAAGCAGGATTATCGAATCACGATATTCGTAGCTGCACCGGTTCAATTGTAGGGCTCTCTGATGTATTGGAGATAGAAAGTGCGAGGCAAAGCAAAGCCTATGAAGAAAGGTGAGAACAATTTGGCACGACTTGAACCCTCACGTATGCGCGGGCAGGTATATAACCTATCCTGGTTATCTTAGCCGAGAGGCCGGTGGTAGTTTAGGCCGAACTTGGAACTTATATAATAATCTCTTGTTCAGTTACCATGGGGTTGTCCAAGTTACCATTCTTGCCTCCATTTCGTGGGTTATGCTTAGCTGTATGATTATCACAACTATCTCAACCCTGACCTTATCTAAGACAGCACTTTATGAGGCACCGCGACGTTTTGTAAGTGCCCCTGTCACCTCCTTCTCTACATTATATCCATACAACCATGGTTGCACCTGCGGACATGTCCATCGGCTTGGAAATGGCGCTTTCAGCTCTTTCCCAAGCTGCGACAGGAATATCTCGTCCCGAGCCTCCTGTTCGGGGCCATCCTGCATATGGAATGAATCACGCTGTTTAGGGTCAACTCGGAATAGACTGGATGACACTTGGGGGAAACTTACCTGCTTGAAGGCTTCCCGGACGATAGCATCACCTCTACTCTTCCGGACCTCTTCATATATCTTTAGAACTTCTGTCAGTTGTTCTTTGCTGTGTATTGTTCCGAGTAGCCGCCCGAGAACTGCACCGTCCTCAATGGCTGAATTGGCACCTTGAGCCAGGTATGGTAACATAGGATGGCATGCATCCCCTCTATTCGCCATTAGCACTTGATGCTATTTCGGCACAAGGATTGTGGCTGACATAAAAACCAGGTTACTTCTATCGTTGACCCAATTCTTGAGCTCGCGTCCTGAACTGCGTTAGGCTGAAAATGGATACGTCGGGATTGATAGACCTACGATGCATCAACTTCCACTTCTCCACTCGCGTTACAATGTCGAGGAATCTTCCAAGAACGGGGTCCCAGTTCTTGAAGATGGCCTTCATCTCCTCAACGGAGCCTTCCTGACGTCTGATCCCTTCAGGGAGGTCATCTGGAACCAGTAGCACGATATTGTACATGTCACCCGCTCGGAGCGAGTACCCAACGGCGTGTGCTCCAGGTCCAATCCAGAAATGGACCGATGGCTTGCTAACCCATTCTCTTAACTCTGGGTCATTTATTTCGTCTAGAGACAGCAGCACTCGGTATGCCAAGTCGCCAGTGGGCATGGGTAAGTCCCCTGGTTCGTCGACCGCCAGTTCTCGGCATTTCGACCAGATCCCATCAGCTGCTACTATGAGGTCTGCTTGAGCCTTCATGCCGGACTGAGTAGTGACTATTGTCTGATGAAAATCAATAGCCTCGACTTTTTCCCCCAAGTGGAGCGTGACTCCAAGCTGGCGAGCTCTCTCGTATAGGGCTAACTGGAGATCGACTCGATGAAGGTCAACGAATGGGGCCCCGTACCTGGCGCGGATCTTTTTATTGAAATCCCTTTCAATGGCAAGCAGTTTCCCAGAGTAACGATGAACAGCAAGAGATGTTGGCTCCGCGGCCTTGTCCCATAAACTTGCTGGCAATCGCCATTCTTGAAGGATTCGGGTGGAATTTGGCGTGACTTGCAAGCCCGCGCCAACCTGGACACAACTCGATATTATCAGAACAGGTTAACCTACAGACATTGCTTACCTCGGCAAGCTCCTTGGCGGATTCAAAGACGGTTACTCTGTGCCCCGATATCATGCACGAGATGGAAGCCGCAAGTCCACTGAGGCCAGCCCCGACAATGATGATGTCGAGGATGACGGGCCTAGTTTCGTCACTAGTAGCCATGGCAACGATAGCAGTTGGCAAATCTCTCGTTCAGATCATTACGTGCTGGCCCCAGTTTCGCGGTTACTTGTACCTAGCCCTCCTTGAATGACTCCACCGGCACTCCCGGGCTTGGGATCGACAGTCACTGCGATCGGTAAGTGGAGCCCCGGGATGTCCGGCCCACTCATTGGTTTGTCCCTCGTCGACGGTTGAAAGCGAGTGTCTCAGCTCGCGCGAACTCGGCCGAGAATCCATATCCCCGTCACCTGGAAAAATACGATAAAGACACACAATTGTTATAATCGGAATGTTTTGATAGTTCATGGTGATTTTAATTAATAGCGATCTTTGATACCATTCAGCAAGAGTTACCACGCTGTCCTTTGGCCTGACCTAACTGAATTGATCCTTACTCGATCCTCACACCAACAAAATGCCTCCTCCCGTCCAGATGGGCCTCGAGCCTATTGCACCTCCCAAGGTTGGCGAGAAAGGCTACCAGGGACTAAATCCCCGTAAGGAGATTCTGCCAGCCGGGTGGAACGGCCACAATTCCCGACCCCTGCCGACCGACATTCTCGTGGAACACGACTTCTCAGTCAAGGTCCGCGACGGTGTTACACTATATATGGATATTTACCGGCCCCCATCGTCAGACAAGGGCACCAAGGTCCCCGCTATAGTGGCATGGAGCCCCTTTGGAAAGAAGTACAATGGAATCATGAAAATGGCTTCGTTCCCGTATAACATGGGCGTCCCAAAGGGCTGTCTAAGCGGGCTGGAGCGTTTCGAGGGTCCCGACCCTGCAGAATTTGTTCATCGAGGCTATGCAATCGTTAATGTTGATGCTCGTGGCGCCGGTGACTCGGAGGGCTCCGTTGTCATCATGGGCTCTCAAGAGGCTGAAGATGGTTACGACGTTATTGAAGCCCTTGCCGAGCTGGAATGGTGCTCGGGGAGCGTCGGTCTTGCTGGAAACTCGCATCTCGGAATCATTCAGTGGTTTATTGCCGCTCTGCAACCGCCACACCTCAAGGCCATTGCTCCCTGGGAAGCACTGAGTGATCTCTACAGGGAGCAGTTTGCCCGTGGCGGTGTTTTCGACTGCGGCATGTTTGATCGCATCACGAAGCAGAATATCCAAGGTTATAACGGCATCGAGTCCCACAAGGAGATGTATCGGCGAAGCCCTTTGCAAAATGTCTACTGGAAGAACAAACGTGTCGACTTGTCCAAAGTCAAAGTACCAACATATCTCTGCGGCTCTTACTCGACTAATGTCCACACGATGGGCTCTATTCGAGGCTGGTTGCAAATCGCCAGCAAAGAAAAATGGTTACGCTGGGATCCCTATCAGGAGTGGTTTGATCTTTGGGTCCAGCCTGAGTCTCGGGAGGAGCTGGCATCCTTCTTTGATAGATATCTCAAGGGGCTGGAAAATGACTGGGAGAAGACGCCAAAGGTTCGCATGTCAGTCCTCCGATTCGGAAACAATGAGCCGTACCATTATGTTGTCGAGGACGACTTTCCTATCCCCCGTACCGAATACCGCGATCACTTTCTCCACGCCGACGGTACGTTGAGAGGCAACCCCGCCGAAGCCGAGGCCCAGGTCTCGTACAATTCCGAAGACCGAGGCGGTGAGATTGACCGTGCTACATTCAATCTAACTTTCGATAAAACCACGCGGCTGGTTGGCATGCCCAAGGCCGTTCTATACATGTCATGTGCAGACCATGACGACATAACAGTATATGTCCTCATTCGCAAACTCGACAAGGACGGAAACGCCCAGCTCAACCTCAATATTCCATGGAAGTATGCGCCGGTGGACAAAATGAGCGATGTTGATCCCAAGGATCTCCATAACCTATTGTTTTACAAAGGTCCATTGGGAATCTTGCGCTCCGCACGCCGTCATATTGATCCTAGCCAAAGTATGCATCCACAATATCCATTTCACACACACGATCGCGAGGAAAAGGTTACGCCAGGTGAGGTTGTGGAGCTCGAGATTGGTATTTGGGCAATGGGTATTGAGTTCGAGACGGGTGAGACGCTCAGCCTGCAGATTTCGGGGCAGTATCCTATCTTCAAGAGCTTCCCCATGGATGACAAGTTTAAACCTGCTAACGAAAAGAATGTTGGAACACACCTGATTCATACAGGCGGCAAGTACCCCAGTCGTGTAATTTTGCCTCATGTCTGAAGTTTCGACGGAGTTCTACATCCCCTGAGCTGCGACAAAGGTCAGGTAGAGATAACAAATAACATGTATTGTCATGCGTCTCGACTCTAGATATTTTTAGATGCAACGCATTTTCCAATACTTGGCTCACCATCCAAGTCGCGGAATGTGTGAAAAATAGATGTGACCGTTAAGAACTGGAATTTTGCGTATGCATATGATAAATTGAGTCGCTTCTCTAGGGGATCATGACTAGGTTTTACCTTTGAAAGCTTCATGAAGTATCCATCAACTCCGTAACTTATTTCGGGGATGGAACAGGTCAACTCTAAAGTTATCAGTCGGAGAAAAAGACGTGTAAATGATCACACTTGAAATTAAGCACAAGGTAAGCCTGGCTATGGAATAAGCATATTTAACAGTTAACCATAAACAAGGGAACAGGCTATCACCATCCAGGAAACGCTTAGCCCAGGCGAAACTTGTCCCGCGGTCTTGGGCGAACACGTTGTTCAGCTTCCGCGCTGACCATTAATATCTTCAACCATTTCCACGACTTCAGCTTTTTCGCCAGCCTCGACAGTATCCTTGTCCTGTTCTCGAGCTTGAATGATCTTTTTCTGCTTGTAAACGAGTGCTGGACCATCGAAGAGATCTGCAATGCTCTCCAACGAATGTCCACGAGTCTCGGGGAAGAACAGAAATACGACAATAGTGGAGATGGCGATGAGTCCAATATAGATAATATAGTATCGCCAGCCGATAGATGATAAGGCAAGGGGGTTGACAAAGGCATTAAACATGAGGAGAAGGGCGTTAATAAGGTAGTTAACTGCCATGGTCTTTTGTCTGGTGTGAAAAGGGACGATTTCGACAGGATAGGCTGCAAGTTACTTAGTGAATGTGCACGTCGTATAGAGAGATGGAGTACATACCGAATGTCAGAGGCGTAATTGCCACGTCATAGTGAAAGTAGAAGACAAAGATGAAGACAACAACTGTCACTCCAAGAGACGACACCCGAGTGCTGTCGAACGCTCCAGAGCAAGCCGTGAGAACAGTGAAAGACCAAAGCATGCCAATACAAGAGAATAGCAACAAAGGCCTTCGTCCGATCCGATCGACCATCAATGCTCCTCCTATGGCCGCAATAAAATTAAAAATTTGAAGGATGCCATTGATCAGGGTCTGATGGAAAGAATCGGTGACGCCCACTGTGTTCAAAACCAGCGAAAGGTAATATGTGACCAAGCCAGTGCCAGTCCACTGAGCCAGAAATGGCACATAGCAGGCAACAAGTGTTCGTTTAAGGTCACTCTTTGTTTTCCAAAGCTGTGACGGAGTCAGCACGTTTCGCTATCATCAATCAAGGTAGTAGCCGAATGCTCACCGATGTCCACCCCATATCGGCGATTTCAGCCTCTGCTTCCAAATGCCTGACCATCTCATTCATCTCAAACCCAACGATGGGAGCCGAATCATCATCACCAGCGTGCCAGCGACGGATGACAGCTCTGGCCTCGTCGAGTTTGCCTTTCCCCACGAGCCAGCGTGGCGACTCGGGAACGAACCATATGGTGAAGGCCTGAATAATAGGGAACAGGCCCTGCAAAAGAGATGGGATCCTCCAGCTCCAGGTTGAGCTTTTGAGCTGGAAGGACCCGAAAGTGGACCAGCTCGCTCCAATAGCACCGACATAAAAGACAGTTTGGTAGAGACTGCTGATCTTGCCACGGTGCGGTGGATAGGCCAGCTCTGCGATCAAGACAGGGGCCGGAACACTTCCCAGTTCACTTCCAAAGCCGAGGACAAACCTAGCCGCGATAAACGTAGCCAGGTTGTGTGCTCCGCCCTGAAGTGCAGCGCCCAGGATGAGGATGAAAATGCCGCAGGCCAATGTGTATTTTCGACCGAATCGATCCGCAATCCACCCCGTAGGAAGCGATCCGAGGATCTAGTCGAGTAGCAAGAGTTAGTGGAATCTCCTTGAGCGATCGAAACTATCAGTAACTCACTTTGCCGAGCGGAAACATGGCATTGATGGTACCGAGAAGGGCTGGGGATGGGTTGTCGAAGTGGTCCCTCCACGTCTCCAGCGCCATAAGGCCGTTCATCATGGTCGCATCAAATCCTAATGTTGAAGCCGATAGGAGGACAACGAGGAGACGTAGGTTCAAACCTCGTAGATGTGGCTCAAAGATCCACGACTTGGTGCGTTGAGGCAATACCTCAGCCATGTCATGGCCAACCAAGTGAGACTTAGTCATCTTGAGGGAGTGACGTTCCGTCATGTTGAACGGCTAAGACAGGGTAGACGGCCAGATAGGATCTGATTGCAAGGTAAAATGTTGAGGTGCTTGGAGTTGAGTTCGAGAGGCGATCTGGGTTGGCATCTTGTTATTTACATAGAAACTCGGAACAGCCCTGGTCATACATCAGTCTTGACTGCAAGCTTGGGGTGCCTGCTAGTGAAAGGTAGTCCATATGGGCCGGGGATGGAGAACCAAACCAAACTATGTGGAGGCCGCAACACCGAGGCGAAGGACATTTTGGGGTCCTGGTAAGCAGGGTGCCATGGAAGGTATGATTGCGGGGGAGAGTCTGGGGAAGTCTGGGGCAAAAATCCTGGGGTTGCATTGTATCTGTCCAACTTGACCCAGATCAAGTGGCCATGTGCTATGCCGAGAGGGTAGTTGGGGGTTCCTTAGCCACTTGGACTTGGGCGAACTGCAGCGAAGCTATTTGAATCATCTGGGTCCTCGGGTTCTTCCGGGCCTATCGGATGCAAAGACTTTGATTGTGTGGATGCTGGTCGCTCCAAGCTGGCGCGAACTCACGCGAACGGAGGCGGGGAACTCGAGCGTCCAGAATACGGGGCTCGAGGCATTCAGTCAAATCAACCCGGGAAGAAGCCGAGTATGGTCCTTGCAATTCCAAGATTAACTCAGCCATGCGTGGTCTTCGAGAAAGTCAACGTGCTCCTCTCCGATGCACCGAATGTGCCCGTCGCCGAGTCCGCTGCAATAAAACCATACCCTGCGACAACTGCGTCCGAGGGAAGATAGCTCACAAATGTGTACGCGAAGTGGTTCTCGTCCGAGGGACCCCTGTACTGTACGTATAGCCCCTGCCTAGGTCGTCAATTCTCCTTGGTCAGCCGCTGAAAGACCCTGCGCAATACAGCGGTAGCGGTGGTGCTGAGTCGAAGCCAGAGGAGGCTGATCTTGTCCGGGAAAACTCGACACTAAGGGAGCGTGTGGCCCGCTTGGAAGCTATCGTGCAGTCTCGACGGCATACGAGACCGGGTTCATCTAAGAGCAACTCATCTATCAACGCATCCGATCAAGGCGATTTTGAGGTCTTTTCTACCATCTTGGAACAATGGAACCTAGGTGGCTCAGAGCAATATACCAGTCAGAAAGAACCTCTATCAACAGCCGCGCCAGACGAATTCTTATCGACACTAAACCTTTTGCCATCTGCCGCCGATTGTCTGGTGCTCCTCCGGTTCTCTCTAGAGACTCTTGGCTGGATTCATTGTGCCTTGGACGCAACTGCTTTCCTTGCTGAGGCAGATGCATTCATGACTTCTATAGAAGCTGGGCAATGGAAAGTATTGGGTGATCATGGCTGGCTGGCCGTTTATCTGAGCGTTCTCACCGTGGGCCTCATATTCATGGAAGGGACTGAGCTGCTTACCCAGCTTTCTCCCGAGCTTCAAGGACGCCGAGATCGCAATACTCTGCCTCGCCAATGGTATAATAAGGTGCTCCGTCAACTGGACCTGTGTGACTTTATCGGACGCCCAGCGCTACATACCATCCAAGCTATTGCCATTCTGAACCTATCCAGCCGCCATCTCGGAGAAAGGCAGCGCGAAATTACGCTGACAGGAATTGCTATCACCACGGCACGATCATTGAAGATGCACCTGCTCGGAAGCGAGTTGTCATGCCCTGCTAGGATACGACAGATGCCACAATGGTCTACGAAAGCGAGTCGAGATCTGGGACGGCGCTTATGGTGGTCGCTTGTTATATGTGACTGGTTCGTGAAACTTGACCTTGGACGTGTATCAAGTTATGTATCTTACTGAATTTTGGGGCCAGGCTCGGAACCACAAGTCACCCTCCATCAATTGCACCGCAGCATTTTGATTCGGAACTTTCTGAAGGAGATACCGACACATTCCACCTACTGGGCCCCATAGGAGTGGAACAAGCGCCAAACATCGCGTCACCTCTATCACATCATATTGCTATGGCCAAACTGGCAGACGTGATTCGGGGTCACTTCGACGAGAGCGACCCATCCCTAGACGCATTAATCGAGACCCTACTGAAGCTTGATGAACTGGAGAGCCAGTTGCAATTTACCGCCGAACAAATCACAGGGCAGCCTATTTGGGCTATCGGGCAGCGTTGTCACTATTCCTTTACACTCAACCATCTGAGACTTAAACTATGCCGAGCATTGTTTCGCTCCGACCTGGAAACTTTCGACCGTTACGAGGATATCCGAACCTGTGCGCTGTCAGCAGCCGTCGCCATCACAGACATGGCCGAATTCCCCCTCATTTACAAGAAAACTTGGTATATCTATCCTCTATAACGGGCAATGGTTGTCTGCTAACCACTCGTATTCTAGGATATTTGCTTCAGCCACCATAGCCGCAGGCGTGTTCCTTGCTTTGGATTTCCTGAAGCCAAAACAGCCACAGCACGATGCAGCAAGGCAAGATCAGAAACAACGTATTATATGTTGCGTGTCTGCAATCGCCCCATACTCTGACAAGACCTCTATATGCCGTGGCGGTCTAAAGATACTCCAGCGGCTGCTCGAGCTGATTCGCCATTGGGAAAATGGCATGCAGCAAGTCAACATCATGCAATTTATCATCGACATGGATATCCAAGGCCTTGCACACTCGCAGAACCTCGATCCCATGCCACCGACTTGGCAACAACCCAGCGATACGGTCCTCGATGATAACACTATCTTTGACGAACAAAGCATCTTGGAGAATTGGAGTCTGTTTGACGATTGGAATATGCTCGGCGGTGAATTCTTGATATGAGCCCTTTTCTACCATCTCAGGTGGACCCCTTAATCCAATACCGTGTTCATTTGGCGTGGGAAGTTGGTATGTACACCTAAATGTCTAAGGCTGGCATCTACAAGGGCATATCGGTTATGAAGACAGCTGGAAATTATGTGTATTTATAACATTCTCAGTGTTTTACGACTACTGCAGAGCCTTTACACGGCTCGTGGGACAAGGCATCAAGAGTAGTTTATTATTAATATCTACGTCTAAGAATGTCGTTGCCTTACAATTTTTACATTTAACACTGATCGCTCACCACGGTCCTTTCACTATACACAACTTCTATAACGCATCATTAGATATTCTATCGCTAAGAGTTACGAGGGGAGGAATCTTGTACTCTTGTATATACACTCGTATATTTACCATGAGAATATTAGTATAGAATCCCTGCTACCCTTAACTAGGGGAAATATATTAGCAAAAGAACACAGTGCCTCTATGATAGAATATGTTACCCAAGCTTCCATCACCTGGTAATGCCTTAGCTACGAAAAAGTAGACCAACTACACATTGCCATCCTTCCTGGCGTCCTGTTGCGGAAGCGCGAGCTTGGATATCACTGCGGGGTACCCTAGACTAGCGATCCGCAGCTCGCTTCCTGGTATTTCCGGAAGAGTTCCGCCTCGACCCCGGCTCTTTGACGGGAATTCCGACCGATATCGCTAGGCATTACAAATGCCAAGGTAAGCAGCACGAGTGGCTTCTCTGTATTATGGCAGTTAGAGGCTTCCCCGCATCCCACTCCTACAAACGGCGAGGAGGACAATGGTATGTAGAGTTTTATTCTACAGTTGTCTGAGGCAATTCTAATAGCTAATGATGACTATATTGTATAATTATTTCTATCCGACCCGGTCACCAACTTGGAATTTGGGGAGCCAAATGTCAATAACAGCTGCCCTCCCTGCTTTGATCGTTTCTAGTCCCTTCTTCAAAGCATCATCAAGTTCCGAAACCTTCTTGACAGTAACTCCGTATCCCGCACCTGCAGCGACGGCAACCTGTGCATGATCCACTGGTGGATCAAAAGTGACGTGTAGAGCATCCGCGTTATGAGCCTTGCTAGAGTAGCCTGCCTTGTGTACTGCCAGGGCACTCAGCATAGGGCTCTTCCAGCCTCGGTTGTTCAAGATGACGGTGAGGAACGGGGCCTCGTATTTACGTGCCATCCAGTGTACCGTAGAAGGTATCGAAAAAAGAAAGCTCCCGTCACCACAGATGGCTACAACTGTCTTGTCTGGGTTGGCCATCTTGACCCCAACAGCAGCGCCTCCACACCAACCAAGCGATGTTGCACCACTAGTCAAGTATGTCCCAGGGAGCGATCGCTTTAGCACGTCGCAGATAGGCCGGTAATTGGAGATGCCCTCGCTGAGAATGAGGGTCTCCAGGTCAACGTGTTCTCTAACTCGAGAGAGGACAAAATGGGGCGTGAGGATATCATCATTTTCTGGTTTGACCTCGAGGGACTGTATGTTGGAGATGTACTCGTCGTGTATGGAAGAGACTGCCGCAGTCCTTCTCTTGATGTCACTCTCAAAGGTTGAGACGTTCTGTTGGGCGATCCAGCAGTTTAGCTGTCTCAACGCCGTCTTTGCACTCGTCTGACAAACAATTTCCGCGTCTAGATGAAACAAGGTCATATTGACTTTCAACGGGTCGCAGTCAATATGATATATGTCTGCCTCGAGGGAAGGCTTGAAGACGCTCTTGATCCAGGGAACGTCGCAGTCAATGACGAGAACAACATCGGCGTTGTCAAGAACACCGTTCTTCAGTGCTTCGCTCCATTGATTCCCCACGTACAGCTGGTGGTCATGGGGGAAGTTCATGTTGCTAGGTACTGCCTCCTGCAAGGTATTTGTTAGTTAAGTCAAATTCGGGAAGTGTAGGCGAGTGTTGCGGCATACCAAAACAGCTACCCCTACGGCTTCGGCGAAGCTCACGAACTCGGATACTCCATCCACATCCTTTCCAAGATAGCTGGTAATGACGACGGGTGACTTTGCTTTCAAAAATGCTTGGCCAATCTGTTTGACCGTCTCCAGATCAAGTGCTTTTGGGGCTAGTGGCTTCCATTTCTTTGCGTTGACTTGATAAGGCTCAATGCTTTCCTCAAGAGTTTCCCTCGAGGCAATCAGATATGATGGCCCTTGGGGTTGGCTCTTTGAAAATTGAGCAGCTCGAAAAATCTGCTGTTTCACATTCTTTCCCGAACGGATCTCTTGATCCAGGACCGTGTAATTCTTTACAATACTACGTTGGTCGATTGTGTCCTGGATATAATGAATAAACTCCTTTAATCATGTCAGAATCTCCCATCCATTGTTCATTTCTGCTCAACTTACGTTCCGGCCTCCAACAAGTTCGTTCTCTTCCGTGATGGGCGAAGTTCCTGCAATCATGATGACAGGTATCCTCGCTCTGGAGACGTTGTGAATGGCTCCGCCCATTGCTAGAGTGCCTGCATCAACGTGCACCAAGATTGCCTGCATTTCGCCACTGGCCTGGAAAAAGCCTTGAGCGGCTGACAGCCCAACCATTTCATTTGGTGCCGTGATGAACCGGAGCCCATGGTTGCCATCCTGTTGCCTCTTAGAAATGGCCTCAATAATCGCTGGATGGTCGCTGCCAAGGTTTACAAAAAGATGCGTAACCCCAGCAGCCTCAAGTGCCTCGAGCAGAGCTGTAGATGTCGTATAGTCCGTCATACTGCTAAGTCACAGATGGTGTATTGTGCTCGTTCCGAGAACTTAGGAAATGAAACCGAGTGATCTCTAACTCATCACCTTGAGCGTACCTCTGTCGTAGTAAGTACCTAGCGCTGTTGCCGTACTTCCGTTGTCTCCACTCTGCAATGCTTTAATTGCCTACTTAGAAACCGGAAAAGCCGAGCAGTGATGTGGCCTTTCCGGGGCTAAAACTGGATCCCACTGCAGAGAAGAGACGATGACAAACTAGATGCGATGGTCTGCCAAATGTTACCCATTCCCAATACATACATCAATGGCCATTAATGACTACATCGGGTGGGTATATGCAGTCTGCGTTGCAACATAACTGCGCGTCAGAGACAGAGTTATCGGAATTGCGTCCCCTCCGTTAAGGGCAGCTTGCTTTCACAACAACAAGAACATAGTAATAGAATACCAATAGCTCGATCCGTGATAGGGTCGGCATATCCGACTTCTTGAGTAAGCTGCAGATCGAGTACACGTTGAGGGCCAGCACAGCAGTGCATGCCGAGGCTACCCTAGTCACTACCAATTTCTGTTTCTCTTCCTCCTTTGTACTTATTCATATCATGTTTCCCCCCAACGTCATTTCCATCTTTCTTCTCTTCTAAGAAATAGTTGGCCAACTTCACGAAGCCTCTTCCTGTATACATATGGTAGAGCTTACAGGTGTGAGCTCTCTCTGCCACCGACCTGCGTTGCGCGGACAGCAAACCCCAGTTTCCCCCTAATGTACAAGAGGCTTAATTTAAAATTACATCAGTTATAGTTATAAAGATAAATCCTTAATCAGTATATATGTACAGGTCGCCTTGGTATCTTGAAAGTCGCAACCTCACCATCCATCATTCCATAAACAAAAGCACTACCTACCAGTGTGCACTCATATGGTCCATCGTTCCCACGACGAAAGGCGCTTAGTTCGAGAATAAACGGCACACGGCCCCTAGATAGTACCCAAATCTCATCTCCTTTCTTTGTAGTCGGAGGTCTAATACCAATGAACCGCTTTTTCGTGCCGAAAAATGCTTAATTCACGATTCCTCGAAACGAGATGATTACCTCGCTCCTAGAACCGTTGTTATAGCAATCCAATAGCCGTTGCTTGTCCGATGGAACCCCCCTGCGAACCGGGAACTCGTCGATGATTAAGTCCCCAATCATCGTCAGCCAGAACGCAGTATCCCAGTCGCTTCCATAAGGATGCTCACGGTCTGGTTGATAGGAGTCTATATATTAAGCCACGACTTCCTCCCATGATTGTATGAGATGGACGAGTTGATCGTGGGGGACGTCTCTAGACCGCGCTGCGTGTAGGACATCTCCGACTCTTTCAACCTGGTCTGCATTCACACCACTCAGGGCGAGAACTGAATTATCGCGTAATATGACCCACCTGAAAGGCCTTTCCCCGTCTGCACTGAAGCACTTGTAGCGATGGGAGTGATCCCACCACCACTCTGTAGCGGAAAAACTGGGGCACGCGGAGAGGTCGATTACCCACGTCGGGAGATTGGGAATTGACTGCGTTCCCAAACCAACTAACGGCCTGAGACCTGCCTCTAGTCTAATGAGGTCGACGGTGACATCGGTATATAGAGATTGGACGCTTGTCCGGTAGTCACAAGTTTGAACGCTTGGAAGTGGCATAGTCGCGAAGAGGCCCATAAGGCCATATACCTTATCTCGTGATTCTGTAGCATCACGATATCGCCATCGTTGAAGAAGATCCAGTGGGCCCTCCCTACCCATTGCAATTTCTAGTTCCCGTACAGGGGCAAGAAAGTTGTCTGATAGACCCGAGACTTTCGGAACGAGGTTATAAAAGGATCGAGAGCCGGGATACCCTGTATTCTCTTTCCGAAAACGCCGAGACTCGTGGGCAGTGCAGAGAATTAACATGGATAAAAGATCAAGCACGGAGCAAATAGGTCAAACTGATGTCGATGTATCTGCACTCCTGAACTGACACTTCCAATCACACAAAATGCCTCACCCGAGGATTCCGACGAGTTATGTGGCTTTGGAGCCTCGTTTTCCTCAGCCCTATTGCAATGACGTGTCAAGTACAGATAAGCTCACGGAAACGATGGACTGCCTATTATTAGACCCTACTCTATAGTGCGATCTCGATTCGTTTAAGCTGCGTTCGGTATCGCAATCGGATTCGGTATCGCGCATCTACCAACCGCCTCAGTGCAGGTCCCCCGGATCGCCAGCGCCAACAAAGAGCTATATATGTTCCGGAAGATCATAAAGAATTAAAAATGGTGTACTTGGCTAGGCTGAGAAACGTGAGGCTAGCTTGTGCCTACGACCCGTTCCTTGATCCAGCTGATCGTTCACTCGTTTCTTCCCATTGCCATTTTTGGCACGACTAAGGACAATTGTCATCACTGTCACTCTCAAAATCCAGCACAGATTGCAAACGTATTGAAATTCGAGATTTGTGTGGGACGCCATTCGTTAATATCGGAATATGTCTGGACCTTCCAACCACTACAACAGTCCCTACGCGGAAGACTACGACGACCACTATGTTCTACAAGACAGTAGCGACGGTTTTTACCAGGACGGCCCTTACGAACAAGTCGGGTACGGCCATGATGATGCAAGTGCTTATTGGGACCATAGGTGAGTGTATTTGGCTGTGATAATGGCAACCCAGCTCAATCTAGGACTCAGGGACGGTTATGAAACGGGTATCAACAACTTATGGCAACAGCGGTCACATTATCCTGACGATCATGACTACGGCCAGTACTACAACCAAGATGGGAGATCTCAATACGACTACAACGGAGAGATTTACGATGAGGCCAATACATACCCGCCGAGACACGCCGCGGGTCTATACTCGACTACAACATCCGAAGTCTTTGGCGATAATGGTTCGGCCGATTACGACGCAGAATACATCAACTACCCACCCATTGCACAACGATCACTAGAGCCCTATCCTGCTTGGGCGTCTGACTCAAGTCTGCCAATAAGTGCGGAGGAGATTGAAGAAATCTTCCTCGACCTGACGAACAAGCTTGGCTTCCAACGGGATAGTATGCGCAATATGTTTGATCATTTCATGACTCTTCTCGACTCCCGAGCATCTCGCATGTCCGCCGAGAAGGCCTTGATATCGCTGCATGCAGACTATATCGGCGGTCATAATGCCAACTACCGGAAGTGGCACTTTGCGGCCTATCTTGAGATCGAGACTGCTGATCGAACGACGAATGGCACCGATGCGATGAATGAGACTGAAGAGGCAATGCCAACAGGCGAGAAGCTTGAAATGGCGGAGGAGCGTTGGAACAACCGCATGCAAGCCATGTCTCCCCACGAGCGGGTCAATCAGCTTGCTCTCTATCTCTTGTGCTGGGGAGAAGCAAACCAAGTCCGCTTCATGCCAGAATGTCACTGCTTTATCTTCAAATGCGCTGACGACTTCCTCAACGCCAAAGACTCTACCTTCGAGCCTATGGATGAATTTTCCTTTCTAAATCACGTCATTACTCCCATCTATCGCTTTCTCCGAGACCAAGGTTACGAAGTCCGCGATGGGGTCTACGTCCGTCGCGAGCGGGATCACGACAAGGTTGTGGGCTATGACGATTGCAATCAGCTATTCTGGTACCCTGAGGGAATTCGTCGTATTGTCCTAGACGACAAGACAAAGTTCATCGACATCCCAGCCTCCCAGCGCTACCTCAAGTTCAAGGACATCAATTGGAGCAAGTCCTTCTTCAAAACTTACAAGGAGTCACGGTCCTTGATGCATCTCGTTGTCAACTTCAACCGAATATGGATCATCCATTTGACTATCTTTTGGTTCTACACTGCTTTCAATGTGCCATCCTTGATCGTAGGTCCCGACTACGAGCAGCAAGTGAATCAATCACCTTCTAAAGCCAAAGCCCTCTCTGCTGTTGGCTTCGGTGGTGCGATTCCGCCCCTTATCCAACTTCTTGCTACCGTTGCCGAGTGGTTCTATGTACCACGGCGGTGGCCTGGAGCACAGCCTCTTGGTCTGAAAATGGTAATGTTGCTGGCTGTTCTTGTTCTCAACGTCGCACCAGGCGTCAAAATATTCATGTTCCCTGGCCCCAAAATGCTGGATAACTATCTCGCCATGGGTCATATTGGTATGGCAACCCAGTTCTTTGCGTTTCTGGCAATCATGCCCTCCGGGAACTTGTTTGGGAACCTGTTCAAGAAGAAGTCGCGTCGTGCCACGGCCAACGAAGTCTTTACCGCAAATTACGCAACGCTCCACGGATACAACAGGATCTTCTCTTATGTCTTCTGGGCAGTCGTTTTTGGTGCCAAGTTTGGCGAGTCATACGTCTTTCTCGCGCTGTCGTTCCGAGATCCAGTCAGGTACATGTCCATCATGAACGTGGATAGTTGTCAAGGAGACAGGCTTTTCGGGGCAATTCTGTGTAGACAACAGCCGACGATACTTCTCGTGGTTATGATGATGACAGACCTGATTTTCTTCTTCCTTGACACCTATTTATGGTACGTTCTCGTCAACACAGTCTGCTCCGTCCTGCGGTCCTTTTACATCGGGTCCTCGATCTGGACTCCGTGGCGGAACGTCTTCTACCGCTTGCCCAAGCGAATCTATTCCAAGGTTCTAGCAACCCACGAAATGGAAATCCGTTATAAGCCCAAATTGCTGGTATCCCAGGTTTGGAATGCCATCATTATCTCCATGTACCGCGAGCATCTCTTATCGATTGAGCACGTCCAGAAGCTCCTCTATCATCAAGTGCCATCAGACAAGATTGGGAAACGTACATTGCGGGCACCGACCTTCTTTGTTGCCCAAGGCGATCATTGGTTCCAGAGCCAATTCTTCCCCAAGAATAGTGAGGCCGAGCGCCGCATTTGCTTCTTCGCCCAATCACTATCAACGCCGATCCCGGAACCCATGGCGGTGGATGAGATGCCAACTTTTACGGTCATGATCCCGCACTATGGCGAGAAGATCTTGTTTTCACTCCGCGAGATCATTCGCGACGAAGATCAGTACTCGCGCCTGACAATGCTCGAATATCTGAAGCAATTACATTCTCACGAATGGGCTTGTTTTGTCAAAGACACAAAGGCCCTGGCTGGCGAAGACGATCCGGCTGACGGTTCCAATTCTGACTCGGCTGATCACAGCCGCCAACTTAACAATCTTCCCTTTTATTTTATCGGTTTCAAGTCCTCTGCCCCAGAATACGCGCTAAGAACTCGAATCTGGGCGTCCCTACGCGCTCAAACCCTTTATCGAACGATTTCAGGCTTCATGAACTACAGCCGCGCTATCAAGCTATTATATCGAGTTGAGAACCCGGAGGTGGTGCAACTCTTCAACGGACATGCCGAGAAGCTAGAATGCGAGCTTGAACGCATGGCCAGGCGGAAGTTCCGTATGGTTGTGGCAATGCAGAGGTACGCCAAATTCAAGCGAGAAGAGCAAGAAAACGTCGAATTCTTATTGCGGGCGTATCCGGATCTTCAGATTGCGTATCTCGACGAAGAGCCCGCAGAGAATAAGGGAGAGGAGCCTCGCGTATACTCAGCCCTCATCGATGGATATTCCGAGGTGCTCGAGAATGGTATGAGGCGCCCAAAATTCAGAGTCCAACTATCCGGCAACCCCATCTTGGGCGACGGCAAATCAGATAATCAGAACCATGCCCTGATTTTCTATCGCGGAGAGTATATTCAGCTCATCGATGCTAACCAAGATAATTACCTGGAAGAATGCCTCAAGATCCGCAGCGTGCTCGCAGAGTTCAACGAAATAAAGACCATCTCTAGCTACAGCAACGGCTCCAAGGAAAAGACGCCCGAGCCGATAGCCATTGTGGGCACTCGGGAGTACATCTTCTCTGAAAATGTCGGAATCCTAGGCGATATTGCTGCCGGCAAGGAGCAAACCTTTGGCACTCTTTTTGCGCGCACGTTAGCCCAACTGGGAGGCAAGCTACACTATGGCCACCCGGACTTTTTAAACGGCGTTTTCATGACAACTCGCGGCGGCGTTTCTAAGGCCCAGAAGGGACTCCATCTGAACGAAGACATCTACGCCGGTATGAATGCAGTCATGCGCGGCGGCCGGATCAAACATTGTGAATTCTATCAATGTGGCAAGGGCCGAGATCTCGGCTTTGGTTCCATTCTCAATTTCGTCACCAAGATTGGAACGGGCATGGGCGAGCAGATGCTTTCCAGGGAGTACTACTACCTCGGAACACAGCTTCCCCTTGACCGCTTCTTATCGTTTTACTACGCGCATCCCGGGTTTCATATCAACAATATCTTCATTATGGCGTCGGTCTACATGTTTCTTATCAGTTTGCTCAACCTCGGCGCCCTTCGGCATGAAACCATCAGTTGCGACTATAACCGGGATGTCCCTATTACAGACCCGTTGTTTCCCACCGGCTGTGTCAATACGGACGCTCTGATGGATTGGGTATATCGATCTATCCTTTCCATCTTCTTTGTTTTCCTCATGTCTTTTATTCCCTTGACTGTGCAAGGTCTGATGGAATCTGATCCCTGGAGGGCGGCCTTGCGGTTCATCAAACACGTCGTCTCCTTATCCCCGTTTTTCGAGGTTTTTGTGTGCCAAGTCTATGCCAATTCGGTCAGACAGAACCTCTCCTTTGGAGGCGCCAGGTACATTGGCACAGGGAGAGGCTTTGCTACAGCCCGGATCCCATTCAGCGTCCTCTACGCAAGGTTTTCAGGGCCTTCACTGTATTTCGGGTCGAGGCTCTTTTTGCTGCTCCTGTTTGCGACAATTACAGTCTGGCAGGCTGGCTTGACCTGGTTCTGGGTTACCACATTCGGTCTCATCTTTTCGCCGTTTCTCTACAATCCCCATCAATTTGCCTGGGACGACTTCTTTATTGATTATCGCGAGTTTCTGCGGTGGCTGTTTCGGGGACATACTCGTTTCCATGGCTCGTCGTGGATTACCTTCTGCCGTTTATCCAGGACTCGAATCACTGGCTTCAAAAAGAAGAACCTTGGCGACCCGTCGTCTAAGCTCTCTGGGGATGCCTCCCGCGCCTCATTCGGTTCTATTCTTTTCAGTGAAATCTTCTTGCCACAGTTGTTACTGATCATGACAACGCTTCCCTATCTCTATATCAACGCGCAGACGGGCGTACTTGCCAAGAACAATGACGGTTCCAAGGTTCAGCCTACAGATTCTCTCATTCGGCTTCTAGTCGTAGCATTCGCACCGGTAGCCATTAATGCTGGAACATTGGCCGTCATGCTATGCCTAAGCTGTCTAACAGGACCTCTGCTTGGTCTCTGTTGCAAGCAATCTGGCAAGGTCCTAGCTGCTGTTGCATATGGCATATCCGTCGTTGGGCTGATCATTTCGTTTGAGGCGTTTCTCTTCCTTGAGGGATTCAACTTCACAAGGGCGCTTTCTGGAATGATTGCAGTTGTTTCGATGCAGATGCTACTGTTCAAGATCATCATCTCAACAACATTAACAAGAGAGTTCAAGACCGCCTCGTCCAGCACCGCGTTCTGGACAGGGCAGTGGTACTCGCTAGGGCGCCATTCTGTCACAGCACCATTCCGCGAACTCGTCTGTAAGATCACAGAGTTGAGCATGTTTGCGGCCGATTTTCTGTTTGGGCATCTGCTTCTATTCGGAATGCTACCACTTATTCTTATCCCAAAGATCGACAAGGCACATACCACAATGCTCTTTTGGCTGCTTCCAAGGTAATTTTCCTCTTTGATAGCACACTGTAACCACTAATCAGCTCTTGTAGTCAACAAATCCGTGGACCAATATACTCGTTAAAGCAATCGAAACTGAGGAAGCGGCGGGTTGTCCGGTTCGTAGTCGTATACTTTGTCATGTTGACTTTAGGGATTGGACTCATTCTCGCACCTCTGCTGGCAGGCAAGTATATTCCCAGCAGCATTTCCAGCATTTTCGAGGATTTGGCTGGATTCCGTCTACTTCAACCCCATGGCCAGGACAATGACAATACGAACGGGACCCAACAGACTGGCACGGGCATGGCTGGATACACCGGAGCAGGGCTTACCTCTGGCGCTTCAGGACATAGATCGACAGCGGCAGTCACTGGCAAGATTAAGCTATTCTAATTTCCGGCGCTTATAAACAAGTATATTTTTGTCTTCATCATCTAGATCTTAAAATATCAAGGCTTCAGCAAGACTCTAGAGCAGACCCAGGGCATCTCGTAGGGCTCCGGAAGTAGGTCCGCCAGTACTTCGTGACTTGTTTAACGACGACTTGGGTGGATGGGTTGGTGGGCTATCATTGACTGCTTGCCCGAAAC
Source organism: Fusarium setosum (assembly GCA_013623625.1). NCBI lineage: Eukaryota > Fungi > Ascomycota > Sordariomycetes > Hypocreales > Nectriaceae > Fusarium > Fusarium setosum. Next base: position 39,498 of record JABFFE010000953.1, on the reverse strand, counting down.
CTTCTCTTAAGGTAACTGGCGAGGGATCTCACAGCAGAGACTCAACGTTCAGGTCCATCTTATAACGTCAGATTGCCCTACGTCCCGGTCGTCGCGAGGTTTGAATTGATATCCAAGTCATTCCTGTTCCCAGTCGAGAGGGCCCAGGCCACTGTCTGTCGGGCAACACAGGTGGAAATCGACTATTACGACAAGACTCTCTACTTTGCATATGTAGATGCAGAACGGTGTAAAACTTCTTGGTTTAGTTCTACTACAGGGTGCTTACCCCTTATGAGGAATATTAACAAGCATTGATTCGCAGAAAAGAGCGACCAGCTGCCAACGCTGGAGAGAGTGAATAGGTTGAACAGCTGGATAGCGTGGCAAAAGCATGTCAAGAGAGGCAGCCATCTGCCTGTCCCTGTATATACTTGGTTTCTCCCCATGAGCAGCGCCGTGCCTTCTTTGGCACAGATCTCTGGGCTCTCGGTGCCCCAGTCGGGCCGTTTCTTATTCCAAGGCTCATGGCCGATAGCATAAGTATTACAAATACCCGGGACAAATACGTCCTACAGAATGCCTGCCGCCCATAGTATAGTAGCCGCTTTGCCTAAAGAAATATTCGTCCTGGGGGTGATTTTGTCGTGATAAATACATCTGGTCAGGCGATGGCCTTCCTTGCCCGGGGCTAATTCTTTCGTAACGGCAATCTCCGCCATATGGCGGCTGTACTGCCACAAATGAACCTATTCCCAGACCCACACGCCGTAGTGAATCTGGTACGACCACTTCCCTTGTATGCCTCCCATGGCTTCCGTGGGTTCCGTCGCGTTCAAAAAATGGCCCAGTCTCACATAAGCTACCCGACTCAGCCACTTGAGCTCGTACCATAGCCTGGTGCTTTTGCTCATCGCGGAACTCTCGGAAGTTGACATAGCTTATCAGAGCAGCCAAAAAGCTCAAAAGACTAGACCAAAATGTCACGTTAGTTTCATACACTCTTATCTTTCTCCCAGGCGATTCCAGCGTACCTTAGAAGAATTGCAAGTCCCACCACGGCCCAGCTGAGGGTGCAAGTAGTGCCAGAACAAAATTTGGTGTTGGCCTGGATTGTCATGTACGTAAGAGACCCCCAAAACAGGACCTCAAGGGCATTCAATATTGTGTACGCCCTGAGGCTCTTCCATCTTCGAAATCGTCGGACATGTTCGGTCAATATCTCATAGAACAAGATGACTAGAGATTTCGCGCCCTGGACTGTAGTGTGAGCATTGTATGTCTTCCTGATTATTGAACGTAGATCGCCCACCATTCCAAGACTCATCGTATTTGCTGGGCTTCTCGGGGCGCCAGCTGGTCGAGTGAGCATTCTCACCACGGACAAGACCAGAACTGCCATAACTGAGAGAAATTGAAACGCTTGGAGTGATATTTGATATCTTTTGACGGAAGACATGGTCATGTTTATTATTCGCGGACTCCTGACGGCAAAAATATAGCGGCACGTGCAGAAATGTGTGAGAGAAATGTGGCAACATACCTACTAAACGATCACGGCACGAAGATAATAAATATCATGAGCTTCCACGCGAACCGAGACCTACAATTTTTAAGACTAAAATTATGCTTATTCCCCGTGTTCGGTTTCGGTGTCGGTTTCGACGGCCTCGGAGTTGAGGCTTTTGTTAGTTGCATCTTGAACAGGGGCAAGATCCCTGCAACGCGTTGATATAATTAGATGCCAGCGCTTTGAACAAACCGTACCCAACCATTTCTCCGCCACGACTGCCAGGCTTGTTCTACAAAATCAGTCACGCACCTGTTGAGTTGTCATCCGTCGCAGAGACACGTAGTTCTACAAGTCGAGCATCTTCAAACTCCATAGTTGGCTGCGTCAATCGACCGTCAGAAGACTAGGCTTGGATGGAAACCATTCAATGTCAGGAAAGTTATCGTCATCAAGAGCATTAAAAAGGTAAATCCAAGTTGCCTCGCCTTGGAGCTTTCTGTCTCATCCTATGATCGCAGCAATTCGAAAGACAGAACGAATCACGATAAATATGCAGTTGGCGTAAAGAATGTAGAGAGGCTTCGTCCTTGGACGCTTGTGTTGGGTGGGAGAAAATGCGTATACGAAGCACAAGAGGAGCACAAGAGTGGCCACCATAAAGACACTAAAGAGAATCCCGATAGTGAGCCCACCTACTATGATGCATTTAACATTCAAAGGCGCTCTATATTACGCGGTTTGCGGCCATTCTGGCGCCTGTGGTGTCACAGCGCTCGTGTATGTCTTGCTCCGTCTCAACAAGCGTAAACCCACCGACTTTTTGGGCCGGAAACGACAATGTCTCGCCCATCTTGGTCACAGACCAATGTCCAGCTTCACAAAGAGTGACCTGCGCCCAAGAACTAAATCAATCGATACAGCGAAAGGTGTGGGTTCGAGAAGAATAAAAAGGGGCTGCAGGATGTAGGGTGTCTTTCTGAGTTGGGTACTTCCTTATCTGTCAAGGTGCTGCATATGTACCCAATTCGCTCCACTATAGGTGTTTCGTGAAAGTAGAAGCAGTACTAGATGCCGTATCCGGTTGTAAACTTTTTCCCAAGATACGCGAATCCAGGCAAATCCGAACAGTACGAGAAAGCAAGCCCAGTGGCAGAAACTACTGATAGTTATAAGTAATGAATGTACTGTCAGCCATCTTGTGGGCTTCTCATGCTGGCTGCGGCACGGAGGTAGGATCCCTATTTAAAAAGACTAACGTCCTCGAAGGCATTAGCTTTGAATGATGTAAGCCGGTTTGGAATGATTGCGCACGATGTCGAATGAGGAAAACCAAGGTATGTCTTTGATGCTCGAATCTTTTATTGAAGTCTTGGATAACATGCACTGAGGTGCAATAGCGGGTACCTTTACAAACGATGAAAGAGTGACAGTGTAATACACTCTCCCCTCGTTGGACAGAAAGATGGAACGCAAGCAGATAGCCTCCAGAGCGTGCCAAGAGAATTCCTCTGCTAAAGCTCTTGAGAACAACTGCTATTCTCTTGCTACTTTACATAAACTTGACCGTCTGGTGAGGGCAAGTCTCCCCTAGGAAGGGAATACGCCAAAGTTGAACCTGCGCGATCAGCCTTTGGCATGATGTAGCTCATTGACCTTGTATTGCTAGATTTGCGGGCTCGCTGACTCTCCAGCCCTGTAGTGGAGTCGTGAAGCGGCTTAACTACTAGAAAAAAAATATTGAGAAATACAGCGACCTGGTTGAAGGTCAGGTCGGTAATTGGCTTTAATACTCAGTTTACCCATAAGGCTCCTAGGCAGGATAGACTTGTTGAATTCTACGTTATGCCAGGGAGATTCTATCTAGGTTACGATTGATTCCTCACCTTGTGTATTGTAACTGTGCACGTTTCGCGTAGGGTCTCCTGCTCGGTTATCAGAGTGCAAACAGGGGGATTGACGTAAAATTACGATTCATGGGTGCTAGCATCCTTGGGGTGAAACTAAGCCGTATCAGGGTCGTATCGCCACGGGATTGGCCAGTCAGACGGCAAAAGTCGTCGCACCTACAACGTCGCTCCCATTGACCGAGTTTTTAAAGTTTTATTACGGATAACCCGGACGAGACTTTTAATAGTCCCCGCCGCTGCCTATCGCGGCCGCGCACTCGCTCTCCTCATTGTAGCCCGATCTCAATTGTATCAAAGTCACTTCGAGACTGCGTCCACTGCAGGGTGTAAACAATGGCCAAGGCCGAAGCCCTTGCGTCCGAGGGCGCGCGGGAGTGGGAGATGCTCAAGTACGTATACCCTCCGTCCTGCTGTGCTCGCTGTCAGCAATACCGTTTCTGCACGCGTCTAACGCACCATCACAGATATGTCTGCCACTTCATCACGGCGGGCGAGCGGACTGCTCCCAGTTCCGACGCCATCTTGAATGCTCTCTCACAGCTGGCGGCACACCGGCTGCAGGCTCGCCGAGCCACCATCTCGTTCTTTGACCGCAAGCATCAGCATATTGTCGCTGAAACCACGCAGTCATCACCCATTAGCCCCAGCCTTGGCCAGACCAAAGATCACCCTAGGCATTCTAGCATGGTTGCTCGTGCCGACAGCGTCTGCGAACACGTCCTCCGGCTTCAAAAGACTGAGCAGAAGGGACTCGGGGTGTCTGTCATCCCCGATCTCGTTCAAGATGCTAATTTGAGCAGTGTCTTATGCGCACAAGGGCATTTGCGTGATCGATTCTACTGCGGCACACCAATCCAAACTCATAGGGGGCTCAACATTGGTGTGTTGAGTGTATTTGATGACAACCCCAGGCCTGAGGGCCTGGATCAGGCTTCCATCAAGTTGATGACGGACCTCTCGAGAACAATCATGTCCTATCTCGAGACCCTCCGCGCCACAGAAAACTTTAGCCGCAGTGAGCGCATGGTGAATGGCCTTGGCCATTTGATCCGGGGCGATGACGATCCCACCAACGACGACGCCAACCCCTGGCTATACGATAAACGGGTTCGGAAGCTTGGAAGCGACTCGAATGGAACTGTCTCTTGTAGCCAGACAACAGATTGTAGCCTTGACTCACAAGTCAGATCCCAAGAGTTGAACGGGGGCGCTAATGAACCGTCCGCGTCTTGCGCTTCGCCGATCACCGCCACCAATGGCCTGACCGAGACGTCGCCTTCAATCTTTGTTCACCACCAACAAACCCAGTTTGCCAAGATGCTCAGCAAGGCTGCCAAGGTTGTTTGCGGGGCACTCAAGGTCGACGGTACAGTCTTTCTCGATGCCGGCATCACCTCCTCTCGGGGCCCTCACGATGTTGAGCACAAGTCCCAACATGATTCCACGTCGAGCAGTGAAGACAGCTCGACAGATCATCCACATGGCTACCAAGACAAGATGCCCTGTACCATACTTGCCCTTTCTACCATTGATCAAACTATTTCCGACTTAGTCCAGGCCGGCTCGCAAGTGCCCCTCAATCAAAAGACGCTCAAAAGACTACTGAGTCGGTATCCAAATGGCAAGATCTTCAACCTCGAGGAGTCTGGTGCCTTGTATTCTGGAGAGTCATCGTCTGGTGAGGAGACCGATGTCCACATCCAGGACGCAAAAGCCGTCCCAGACACCAAGCCCACTCTGTCGCGCAAAGACGAGTTCAAACCCATCGCAGAACTGTTTTCAGGGGCAAGAAGCGTTGCGTTGGTGCCGCTGTGGGACCCGTCTCGAGACCGCTTCTACGCCTGCGGCTTTGTTTGGAGCAAGACAACCGCTCGCATCCTCACGCAAGAGGCAGATCTCCCGTACCTCAAGGCTCTTGGGATTGTCACCATGGCTGAGATCAACCGCATCGATATCGCGCTCGCCAACAAGGCCAAGGCAGACTTACTGGATACAATCAGCCACGAGCTTCGATCCCCGCTCCATGGCATCTTGGCCAGCGCTGAGCTCTTGGCCGACACTCTACTGGACCCGTTGCAGCAAGAAGTTGTTCGCGCATTAGGCATATCCGGTAGAACGCTGCTCTACACCATAGATCATGTACCAAGTCCCTCGAATCTACATAAACAGGTTGCTAACCCTCGTGTAGCTTCTAGTGTATAGCAAAGTAAACAGTATTTCGAGAGCGCTCAAGACACAGAAGGGCAACAGAAAGCACCATGGGTTTTACAGAGCGGAAGAAGAAGGTAGATCAAAGACGGACCCTGATAAGGCACTTTGGCTTCAGGACGTCGCGTTGGACCAACTCGCCGAAGAAGTCATCGAAACCGTCTTCATCGGCTACACTTTTCACCACAAATCCACCCCAGAGGGTCCAAGATGGATTCCTCCAGATGTGAGTCTACTTAATGAAGCTGGAAGCAGCTATTTCTTTCGCGCTTTTATCTCGTGACATCTCTGACCATGAAACTGCCACTCGCAGGCTTCTCTTGTCGGCAGGGTGCAGGTCTCGGTTGATATAGACCATAGCAAGCCGTGGGTTTTTCGCGCAGTACCTGGTGCTATCTGCCGCATCATCATGAATATCTTTGGCAACGCCTTGAAGTATACTCCCCAGGGCCACGTAACCATCAGACTCGAGCAGAAAGATGGTAAAGGGTCGCGCAGATCGCCCATGGTGGTCTTTACAGTCTCCGACACTGGCAAGGGCATCAGCGACGAGTTTCTACATAACAAGCTCTTTGTGCCATTCTCCCAAGAGGACTCACTCGCCGTGGGCATGGGGCTGGGCTTGAGTATAGTGAAGCGGATTGCCACGTCGCTGGGTGGCTCTGTCAGTGTTCGCAGCCATATCGGCAAGGGCACAACCGTGTCGGTTTCCCTGCCGCTGATATACGGCGACATGAGCGAGGCACGGCCGACAGAGGACTCGTTCAGTTTCGACGGCAAGATTCCTGATGGGCTTCGTGTGTCGGCTGTGGGATTCACTCGCACGCGGTGTGCACCTGGGGAAGTCTCCAGCTTAGCAGATCTCCCACTCGAGAGTTTGCCTCTGAAATGGTTCAAAATGACTCTTTGTGAAGCTGACGATGTAGATTCGCCGCCCGATGTCATCATTTACAGCGAGGCTGCCTTCAACAAGCTTGATAAGAATACCTTGGCGGCCCATCCCGTGCCTGCAGTTGTTATATGCCACAACCCCGATACCGCGTTAAGACTGGACACACTATTCCCCAAGACTCGTACTGCGTTTTGTTTCGAGTTCATCCACCAACCGTCAGTCAAGATCCGGCCATCTTCTATCTACGTACTCACCAATTAGCAGGTGTACCCCCCGAAAGTTCGGCACGATCCTGGCCTCTGCTTTGAATCGTCAGAAGCAGCTCCAGGCGAGTGATGGCCCAAGCAATATAGAGAATAACGAGATGAATGAGACCCTATCTCCTGGGTCGAACGTGAATGGCAAATGGCCGTGGGATCAAACCGGCCAAGAAAACAATAAGCAGCGCGCACCGTCTGCTGAGAGTGATGGCCATGGAACCAACTTGGATTTAACTCCCCAATCATCGACAGCATCGGAAGACAAAGAAAGTCGATCCGAAAACACTAGTGCAAACGAAGCCGAGAAGCCAGGAATCGAAGAGTCTTGCGAGCCCCAATTCCTTCTGGTTGATGATAACTCGATCAATTTGAGGGCAAGTGACGCCGCGCAGGCTTTTGCGTCAGCGCAAATATCCCACTTCTCATCCATAACAAAGGTTTCAAGTGCTGACCTATGAACAGATTCTCTCTGCATATATGAAGAAACTATCCAAGCCGTATTGCACGGCAGTCAACGGTCTCGAGGCTCTCAAGACTTTCCGGCTGAACCCTAAAAAGTTCTGTTGTATAGTCATGGGTATGACGGCCCCTCCGATGCAACTAACAACTTGAGGCTGATGGGCTTGTTAGATATCAACATGCCGATAATGGACGGCCTTGAATCGACACGGCTAATCCGCGACTTTGAAAGAGAGAATCATCTCACGCCAGTCATTGTCATCGCCATCACTGGCCTCGCTACAGACAGCGCCAGAGACGAGGCATTTGCCAGCGGCATGGACGTCTTCCTGACGAGACCAGTCAGCTTGAGACAACTAATACCAGTGCTTGAGGAGAAGGTTTTTGGTAGGACGGAAGCAGGGCCCTAATTTTGGCATAGCTAATGTATATCTTGTACCGGTATCATCATGTTCAATATCCTCTTTGCTAATTGTCCTAACACATGGCTCGACAATCTATTTAGGTCAAGAACTGCGCGAATCGAGCCTCGATTCTATTAAGCTATACCGTGTAATGTAAGCTCAGAATGTGGCCCTGGCAAAAATGTCGGAAATAACGGTCTTGCATTTTTTGGCCGAAGTTCATTGTTCCAACGATATCGTCATGGCGGCAAGAAAAATCCAACACTCGACAAGCGGGCATGAGGCACTGACGCCAATAGTCGACACTTGTTTCAAAAGGTAATGCGTATCCAAGGATCGTGACTAGTCTCGAATTTATCCTTGTCCAATGCGTCTTACACATTCAAACATCCAGCGGAACACATTTGGGTGATCCAGCTGCAACCTTTGGTGATGCCACGCTACCTCGTGTGACGATGACCAAAAGCCACGTGTCGCAGACGCGCGTCTCGCGTCATGGCGTCGCTGTCGAATCGCATAATCCGGCCCAGTTTTGGCAAGGGCTTACTAATATGTGACAGAATTTCGTGCGTGTGCGAATTTGGTGCCAAAGTCCAGCACAGCCACACCAGATCTGAGCCCACAAGCCACCCCACCAGGACTCGGTTAGGGGTCTCGACTGTGATAAAGTAACGCGGCCAAGCAAGTCAGAAGCTAGCAGCAGAGACCAAAAATAACCGACAAGATATCCGTCCCAATTATGCTACCCATTCTAGGATATACCACAGCCTTCTAAGCAGTAACATGTTCATCCATACACATCCAAACTTGCCGACTGTTGATTGTAGCATCCACCATCAGATTTTTGTAAACATCGATTTGTGCACCCTGATACGTCGAGAGACAGACCGAAGTTCACAGAAAAAACAAGAAAAAACACAAAAAGGTCGGCCGCGCTATCTTCCTCTGCGGAAAAGGGTTTATAAGGCGCTGTAGAGCTTTGGTTTTGGAGAAAAGTTGATAGTCACCAGATTTGCTGTTTTTTAGTCTAGGGTAGTAGCTAGGCGTTAGCATTGTTTGCTAACAGTGATTAGAGCAATCAGCACGTGATGGCCCCACCATCACAACGACCATCATATTTCCCTGACCACGTTGTTCCTCCCGGCGACACTGATCCTGAGGTGTTGCAGATCAGCGTCATTGAGATGGATGACGATGAGGGAGCATATGCAAAGGAACATTTGCATTTCGTTATAGACCCAGCAGAATATAGAGGGAGTAAAGTACTAGCGGTGCCGAGATGCTGTCAGAAGAGGAAGGGTACCCAAGATCGTACACGAATAAATGAGTCAGTGATTAGGAGAGAGAAACTGCTGAAGGGACTAGGGAAAATGGATTATTCTCTGAAGCTAGGGGAATAAGCTTTATGTTAGATATTGGTTTGCGACCTGGTTGCTGCCCAGGGGGTGAAAACAGGCTACCTTACTAGCCAGGCCCTTTCTTTGTAGAATATATATTTGCCTTTAACCCCAACCTCAACCCTGGCCCTGACCTTGGAGAGAAGTCTCTCATAGGCGCTTACGAAGAAGGTACCGTATGCGCCGATCAGCTCACATGTGCGACTTAAAGACATTAATTGGCTCTGCTGCCTCTTAGAAGGGGGCTTCTGCCTGGCAATTGGTGCTATAGCAGAAGGCTTCTTCACGGACTCTGTCCTGCTGAAATAGTTGCAATTTGCTGAGGGGCGACGACCCAGCATCCGCCTTGTCTGCCTCACGTGGCATGATCAATCGACATGGGCCGAGAGGAAGACAGGGTAGTTGGAAAACGTCGGCGATTGTCAGAGTATAAAACCCTATCTGGTCTGATCTTCTGTTACAACAACTGCCGTACGGAGCTGGGAGCTGAAGGATCTCGCTGTGATGTCGTTGGATTTAGGCCCCTGTTAGAGGACCGGATAATTTTCCCACACTCATGGCATGGTATACAAGGCCATGCTCTGGTGCGGTCGTGCCGTATTAGACTACCTGTAACCCTACCTTAGCTGATAAGCAGACAATCCCCACTTGTCATCAACCATCTCCCTTCCTCCTTTTTTCTTAGCCCTCATCGTCTCCTAGACACTGACGACCATGACTCGCACCGACACCACAAGCCTCACAATCTTTGCCCTTCCCTACCCTGATGATGCTGTCTTCACATTCCCCCCTTCGTCGTCGACTGACCCGATCCGCATCGTCATCCAACCCCAAGGCAAGTGGCGCATGCGCCTCCACTGGCATCCCTCCCAGCTTGACAGCCATGATGCCGCGCTCTCGTGCGAGCGTGTGAGCTGCGTCTCTGGTTATCTGCTCGTCTTCACCCCCAAATGCACATCCGGGGGTGGCGGCACGATCGGTTCTGCTGGCATGACGGTCTTCTTTGAGCCTGGCCAGCGCGTGGTTTGGGGTCCCGGCTGGAAAGACGCCCGGCTCTAGCTTTCAGTCGATCTCGTCGTCAATCATGTTCTTTGGTGGAATATCTGCAGCGCCGTGTTCGATGGAGATCGTTTCCCGGAGCCGTCTTTAACACTATATTGGCTGAGGGCCCCGTTCGCTATCTTACTACTTGCGCCCGTCTTGAGGGATAATCTCCTCGGCTAGGTATTCTAGGTTTAATTGCACGCCATCTTTACCTCGCATGACTTTCACATCTACCATGGCCGGATAAAATTCACATGGCTCTATGCCTTGCAGCCTTTGGACGGCGATCTGCCACTCTGGGGAAAACAGTAGACATTACAATGCAAGCATGTGATATCGTGGATGGTGATGAAGATTGCGTACTGCCAACTGGGTTGGGGGGATATTCCTGGGAATGAAGGGCGAATACGTCGAGTATATGGCAAGGAGTACGCCATGACAACAATCTGACTGGCACGAAGGTTTATTCTTGATAGTTCTACTTACAGTAGACGGGGTCTCCTTGGGATGTTAAAAAACATTGGAACGATTTGGTGGTAGTTTTCTTGACACCCCCTGGTCTACCTAACACCTAACTTACCAAGGTATGCTGTGGCTGGTCTTTTGTGGCTGTCATCAGCCACATCCACCCGGAAAAGCCTGCCTCACAGTACGGCGACTGGCTAGACGATAATCCCGTTGAAAACTACCCATATTCTTGCGTAATATTGGAATCACTTTCGGATCATCACACACTTCACCCTGACGTGGCCTTTGATGTCGCGGGGCAGATGGCACACATGTCACATGCCAAACTCAGATTCTCCCAAACTTCGAAAACTTATTATATTCCGTTATGAACCCTCTTTGCCGCTCATCATCATTTCCACAACCAAGACCCTGCAGTTCCATCGCCTGTTGATAAACCCCGTTTTTGAACCCAATCAATTCACCCAAATCGACCTGCGTCTGAGAATACCAACATGGACTATAGCCTTATCTCTACTCCGCCATCGTGTTGCGCCGACTTTTCTCTTGTTCCCGTACGCAACCCTTTGATATGTTGTTGACTATATCTGTTTTGGTCTTTCATGAGAAATGAAGAGGATGCTCATATTAGAATACAGATTGGGACAAGTAACCCGTCGATTGCCGCCGAGCTCGCAGAGGTACAGCGCTATCTCAAGTCCACTGGGCTCAAGCACACAATGCACTCCACTGGTACCACACTTGGTGAGCCTTTCTGAGTGTCCTTTAGACAGTAAAACCAATTTTTTTGTGGCTGACAAAGGACTTTCTGTCCATTTGTACGTATAGAAGGCAGCTGGGACGACGTCATGACGGCTATCGGCAAAGCACATGCCGTGGTTCATCAGCGTAACGTGGCCAAAGTTCAGTCAACGGTGACTGTTAGCACTAGGTGAGATTGATATTGCTCTTGCGTGGTCCACAAGCCCATATATGGCATCACAAGAGGCTAAGAAGATAAACAGGACCGACAAGAGGGAGACGGCAGAGGGCAAGATGGATCCAGTTCAGAGTGCAACTTAAGACCGAACAAAACATAGGAAGCAAGGATCAGAAAAGGGCGGCGATCTACACCTGGACATTTTTGGTCAACATAATGTTTCCTTTCTTCCTTACAAGTTTTGTTAGGTGGGAATCTTGGTTGGTGTATTGTGGTTCAGAGAGTCGGAAACGGTGAACCAGAAAAAATTAGCAATTATGTCCCTATATCAATTTGCAACTGCGTGATTATTTAAATTACTCACTATGTGGTTGAAGTAGGCATAAGCGAGCTACTCTTATTACGAAGTGGCCTCTCCTCGTAACGCCCGTGCAAGGTGTTCCCTGGGATATGTCTGCTCATTAGCCACACCCTTCACATGTTGCCAAGGGATGCAAAACCCATCACTAGCCTTTAACATCCATGACAGTTTTCTCTGCCCTTCGATTGGCCAACATAAGGGAGCCTCCGAGGGCTATTGTCGTATTAGGAAATAACACTACGCGAAGGACAAGCCGACAATACGACCCGTCGGCATTTACGAATCAAGTGTTTTTAGAGTACTCAGGGATCGCCTGGCGGCCAATTGTAAATGCTACCTCATTCGCCTTAGTTCGGTTGGCACCTTAGAGATTGCGTAGCAATGCGGGACCATGGCGCCTGCTCGCGGTAACCTTTCCAAATCAATTCAAGCTTCACGTAGTTTACTCGAGACGGCAAGAAACTCTGTCATTGTTATAAATACTTAAGCTTTCGGTGGGTTCTGCGGCCTGCTCTCTGTACAAAGACACGTTTCATTCTCAACCTGATCACAATGCGCTCCCAATCTCTTCTATGCCTTGTCATCTCTGCCGGTGTGTCAGCGTCCGCAAAACTATGTCGGTGCCGCCCGTCGGAGTCTTGTTGGCCTTCAGGCGTAGAATGGCAAAGCTTGAACCAGACATGCAACGGGCACTTGTACGCAATGAAGCCTGTCGGAGCTGTCTGTCATGGCTCCTCATATGATGCCGACGCATGTAACACGGCCCGAAAGAACCAATATAGCTCCGTCTGGCGGGCTGCAAATCCAGGTGTGTCATGCCAATGTATAAACCTCTCAATGCAAACTAACAAAATGCCTTACAGCGGCGGTGGAATGGCCCAACTGGGAGGCGTGGCCCGAACGGAGCCAGTCATGCTACATCGATACGGAAAAGTCAATCCCGTGCGGCCAGGGACGAGTGCCTCTATACTCTCTCCAAGTCGAGTCACCCGAGGACGTCCAGGCTGGCGTGCGCTTTGCTAGTCAACACAATCTGCGGGTGGCTATTCGAAACACGGGCCATGATTTTGCAGGCCGATCCGTTGCTCCGGAATCACTGCAGATCAACACGCACTTAATGACGGATAAGAAATTTCACAATAACTTTAAGCCTACAGGTTGTAGCAGCACAGGTGAGGGCCTTGCCGTCACCGTTGGCGCGGGCGTTCAGCTATATGACATGTACAAATGGTTGGGCGAGCTTGATGTTATGGTTGTAGGCGGCTCGTCGCATGGCGTCGGTATCACCGGAGGATACATCCAGGGAGGAGGTCACTCTATGCTTGCTGCCATCGGTGGCATGGGTTCAGACAACGCACTGGAGTTCACAGTGGTTACTGCTGATGTGAGTATAACATCCATCTCTCGGCAGCTGGTACTAACCAGTCACTTCAGGGACGGCATGTCATCGCCAACACCTGTCAAAACACTGACCTCTTCTGGGCTCTCCGCGGAGGAGGGGGTGGGACCTGGGGTATTGTCACGTCAGTGACGGTGCGAGCCTTTGACGACCCTCCCATCGTGACCTTCTCTCTGAGTGGCGGCGCGGCTTTTGGCAGCGAGAGCTACTGGAAGGCCGTGGAGCGCTTCCACGCATTCCTACCCAAGTTCAACGATGCGGGCGGCAACATGTACTACTGGCTGATGCCAGATCTCAAAGATACCCACCTCGGCCATGTATCTACTATGACCGCCTCGGGCGGCTTCGGTAACCGGTCAAGCAAGGCCGACATTGACAGGTTGATGGAGCCGCTTGTCAAAGAGCTCAGTAACATTACTGGTACGCCCTTCAACTACACGTCGGCCTTCTCGCCCAAGGCAGCCATCATGTACGCCTCGACAAACGAGGCTCCCGACGCAGTAGGACAGCGAGTTATACTAGGCTCGCGTATCGTGACGCGCGACTTCCTCAAGTCGGCTGAAGGGCCAAGAAAGGTAACAGCTGCCCTGCGAAGTATGCGGACGTACCCCGGTGAGTCAGTTCAGGGCCAAAACGCGATCCAGGGTCTCGTGGTAGCCGGTCCAGCCGTGAGTGCCAACGCAGGCAAGGTCGACAGCGCTCTGCATCCCGTCTGGCGCAAGGCACTACTGCATATCGTCCTCGCGCGCGGGTGGGATGCCGATGCCCCACTTGCTGTGCAGCAGGAGGTACAGCGGAACTTGACTGAAGTCGAGGTTCCGATTCTGAAGAGACTGGAACCTGGCCCGGACGGCGGCGCGTACCTGAACGAGGCCGACGGATATGAGGATAACTTCCAGAACAGCTTCTGGGGCCCCAATTACCCGCGACTCTATGAGCTCAAACAGAAATGGGATCCGGAAAATCTCTTCATTGTGAGGAGTGGTGTTGGGAGTGAAGACTGGGATACTGAGGGCTTGTGTCGGAAATGAGGCGGTCTCGGCGACTCAGAGCTTAGCCCTGTCATTAATATATATTTATTATTAAACTCCATCATATAGTTGAAGAATAGTATAGAAAGTAAATCATATAATAAAAGCTGTAACTCTTACTGCCCACCAAAATCAAGACACTGATTGGTATTCTCTAGCAATCTACTTGCTCAACGAGCCGTCGTAACCTAGCAAGCTGAACGTTCAAGTACACTTCTCTTCAAAGATGCCGATGTTAATTCTTGGGCCGACATGAATTTTTCATGGACGGCCATCTGGCGGTTATCTTAACGAGGAAGTTGTCAGCGCCATACGACTGGATAGGTGGAAGGACAGCGTTGCACGTAGGCAATCTCCATAAGGTGGTATGACCCATCGAAACTCGAGTTGGTTTACCGCCCTACCGGCCATCGTGGGGACCGAATCGTTTTGCGAAGCTCTGCTGAAAATGGCGTCTTGAAATTTTTTACCGGCAGTCGGAGAAGGACGTGGTCCAATGGGTAAGCTGCAAATAGTAGTTTCATACACCATGAAGTTTCGCCGTCAAACGAGGGATGCATTCGATATCAAGGTGCATGGCTGTTGGCAACTCTCATTTACATTCCCATCGTTATTTGGATCGCCGACATCTTTTGGAGTCTGGTCGACATACCCTCGTTGGATTTGGTAAGGAATGTTGACGGAAAATGTAGTGTCTCAGCTTGATAGCCCTTTGTTGAATGTGACTCGGGATCGCTAGCTACCAATATAATGCAGAAATCTTCGGTTGATCGTCGACAGGACGGGATAACTCATCCCCATTGAATCCAGCTTGATGAGGATGCCCAACTCGCCTCTCAACACGAAACCGTTGTGGTCTGGTTCGCCAGTTTGGAAGACCCGTCATAGCATTTAGCAATGATTATCAGGTTGGCTATTCGATGTAAAACAAATACCGTGTTCTTTTGCCGACGTGCTTCCTCTGACCCGTCTAGGTGGCAGAGTTATGATACCAATGTGAAACATACCTCATTAGAACTCTCTGCTTCTCCGGTATGAAACACCATCCTCTTGGCCATTCCAGCCATCATTCTTAAACCTTCTTGCATTAGGCAGCAAATCCTTGGTCCATTTGATCATCCAGTTCTGTAACTTGGTCAACTCTCCCACATCCTTGCCTGTAGCGCTGTCATTCAAGCAACGTTACTCAACCTTGTGCTTGCGTCTCTATGCCACTTTAAGAATGCGACTCATGAGCATTTTTCTACACATTTAGTATATGTAGTCATTATGAACACAGCGTCTGGTTTAACAAATTTGTACTGACAATTTTTGAGAACATCTATGATGAGGGCCAACTTCTCTGGCATTTGGTAAAAAGGTCGGGAGAAGGGGCTCAAGCTAGTCTCGACAATGGGGGTACTACAAAGGGGGTCGACATATAAACCCCCTTAGGACTGCTAGGGAACTTTGTCAAAGATGACAGGTGTATTAAAGACTGACTGGTATGGCGAAGACTGACGCGAGGGGGGGGGGGGAAACCCTGGTGCAGGGCACTCGTTGGCCTTGAAGTCAGAGCAATCTGTGTCGCGGATCACGATAGGGCTTCCAGGTGACGTCTTTGCATGGAGTTGATCAAGTATCTAGGTAGGGGTTTCGGAGACCTGCCTCGCAGTAGTGCTCAGCCACGCGGCAGAAGATGCCTTGGCGGTAGTTTCCTAAGATACCCTTCCTCTTGCTATATGCCATGTTCAAGGCCTAGCATAAGCACGGGGACCCCATTCCATCGGTAGTATCATAACTGCCACCCTCAACTAGATGGATCAGAGGAAACACACTAGCAAAAGAACACAGTATCTTCACACAAATAGGCATTTTATCTTATCGGCCGTCACTCTTGCACATAAAGGAAGGCTGAAGAATCTTGTTTTTAGACAAACTCGACTCTGTATTCACAATTGACGCAAGAGTGAAGAGTGTCCTACTCGATGGTAGGTGGTAACGATATTAAAGACGTCTTAATATTCCATATCTAGCTTGAACACCCAAAGTAAAAATATCACATATCCGTTCCCTGCTTTCCTCAGTGCTAATGCCAACTGGTGGTGACTTGAAGCTGACCAGTGATAGCCGCGGTGCATTGACATTGTGGCGGCTTGAGAACCTGACGACCCATATACTCAAGAGAAAATAAAGAGCAATACAAAGCCGTATGTGACAAATCGATCGTCTCAGCTTAAGGCATTGGTGACGGTAATGAGAAGGGGATGATAACTGGCTGGAAGGCTACATATGCTAGGAATTCTTAAATGGTATGATCCTTGCAAATGAGTTTGTTCTTTGAAGAGTCAGCTTGCGTGATATCTGGAACTGATGAAGCGTACGTTTTGCTTGTCGTTGCAGCAAAGGGCATTGCTGCAGTGAACGTGATGGCTGACTGGGTCACGGTTAACCGGGCCGCCTCCCGCTATGGCGAAAGGGGCGTCGAGCGGAAGACAATCGATTGAGGCCCCTCCAGTTCCATCTTTCGCGTCAGTGGAGATGTTGCAACAGGCCTCCGTGCCATCTTCACAGTGGGCTTGAGCCCAATCCTGCTGGGAGACTGCTGTGTCGAACTCGATGTCTTTGTAAGGAGTGGCGGAGCTGGCTGTAGCTGCCAGGGCCAGAACGAAGAACCCGAGTTTGTTCATTTGAATGATATAAATGGGGATAAACGAAAGTTTGATAACCTCTATAGGAGATGAGGAGGTCGAGACAAAACTTCACTACCAGGAAAGGGTGAAAGGTAGTATTTATATGCAAGGTAGATTGGTGAGACCAATCGGCAGGCAAGGAACCCCATTATCTTTCTGTTTCAGGCTTTTGATTGATTAATTCCTGAGAATCAAGTTTGTCTGAAATGTATTTATCGCGCTTTGGAACGGATCATCGGTCCATATGCTCACATGGCTGGGCAGTATTACTTACGGCACGCATCGTTGGCAGTGAAAATTTAGCAGCGAACACCACATACGCTTCAGGTAGGAAGGAATTGTTGAACGCATCAAAGTTGGAGGGTTATCTCAACGAGCATGCGAGACATGTGTACCTATCTTCAAGAACTTATCGCCCCATATTAACGTCTCTCGCAGAAAGAGTTCTTTGGCAATGCCGGGCTACGCAACGGGCTGGTACTGGAACATCTGCCAGAATCATCTCCGAAGAGAACCAGTCATTTGACTGACATATGTGCAATTTGCCGGCAAGAGTATGTGACCAACATCCCATTGGCCGAAGGGATAGTAATGTCGGGTCGGTATGAAACAATGAGTTAGCCGGCGATCCCGGCCTAGTTTAGCAAGGTCATGTGGCAGTAGCAATGAACAAAGAGAATTGCCACATATCTTACCGGAAGCTTGTAGCAAATTGAGAGGAGAGCGGCTTTTACGTATGTGCTTTTCTATGAGCGTGTGAAATCGGATGTAGCTTTTATAAACTGACGGTTTAAGGTGGCCAAGATCTGGGGATTTTGGCCGGCACCTGGCAGCGTGAAAGGAAGTTACCAAATTACTACATTTAATATGGAACCATTATAGACTGCCAGCGGTCTCTGAGGGGTCTAGTCGGCAGCTCTGTCTTACTACCATGTGATCAGGAGATTTTGTTTGTGGTGATATTGTGATTGCGGAGGGGTGGTCATGGTGCGTGACTGCGGAGAGTACAGTGTCCAGATCTGCAGTTTGCCTAGTTAGGTAGGTATGCACATCCGTATTAAAGAGAATCCACCGTGACACATGTCTGCTGCTTCGACAAGAGTCAAATATTAATTTGCCGTCCTTGATCTCTTTCAATATAATAACATATGGGTGAAAGTAAACGATCCCTCGTTTGAAAGGATGTCGTAGTTAAATGAAAAGTAAGGATATTATAATCTCACAGGCCATCCGCCACGGCGCGCAGAGGTTATTAACTAAATATTAGCTTGATTTTAAGGCTATATCTAAATTTCCAATATGAAATTATGCTAACTGCAAACCCAAGAACAATAACGTATTACTACTATAGTGTTAATACGTACTAACCCGTTAAATACAGAGGTAGTCCCTTCTTATAGGCATATCTAGGTACCTATGTTATTTAAGATAAAACTTACCTAGAATAGGTTACCTAATAGTCTTAAATAGGGAATTAAAGCAGGGGCTAATATTACCTAGATGAATTTTTATCTTACTAAAAAGTATTACCGAGAGGAATGCAAAGGGATTTTAACTGCTTAGGTAGGAAATAATCTCCGCTAGGTATGGAAAACGGCGTTGTTTTATTTCGAGATTCTGCTGACTTATTCGTTTAAGAATAATAGAAGACATATACCTAAAGAACATGTCTTTCGGGTCTAATTTCTAGTCCCATGCGACTTCCTTTATTCGAAGCAAATCGAAGATAAAATCTGCTTATAATACGCGTCAGGTTAATCGAGGCTTGCTTGATAAGACTCAGTGCCGGTCATGCCAAGATACAGTGCAAAGTCTAGCAACATAATTTAAAGAAACCTAAGCTCAAGTAATAGCTCGACCTTGCGAGTCTATAAATAGATATTGAGACTATATGCTATAGACCTGCTCTTCTGAATCTGAAAAGTTAAGCAACGTAGCCTCGTTGGCAATAAATTCTTGCTCCCAACTCTGTTTTTCCGGATCACGCTTCTCTGAGCCGCGTTTCGAAGTCGGCAGCCTAGGTCGTGTCGCCGCCTCTTCGGCGGAGGCCGAGTTCGGGGCCGGCTCGTCCAAAGTCTTCGGTGGCGGCAACTGTTCAACTTTTGATGGGCTTGGTTCCAAGGCAGGTTCGCTAAAGATAATGGCAATCAGCAAACTGGCACATTTTCAGGTTCTTGTGCTACTTACCTATCCGCTCGCCAGTACGGCGATGCGCTCAATGCTTCTATATCCACTATGCCTTCAACGTCAAGCATCTTTGGGATAATGTGCTCGCGGCCGCTGGCAACGTTCAGAACACTCCTAACCAGGCTCACCGCCTGCTCAGTCACCCCCTCGGTGACCTTGGTGTCAGGATTGGTCATCATCCACTCTAATAGGCGGCGCGGTAGCACTGTTTGTTTCAGGAGTTCCCAGTTCTCGTCATCGACGTAGACAACAAGGCCGACAGTGTCTTTGATATCGAGGCCACCCATGGGATTCTCGGCGGTTATTTGAGCATTGCCCGAGCGGTATACAAGGTTTGATGCGAAGCCGGATACGAGGCGCACTTGGGCGTGTTCCAATACTTCCTGCAGCCATGACATTGCCTTAGAGCTGGCTGTCCGGGGGCTTCGGAAATGAACGGCGATGCTAGATAAGACGTTAGAAATGCTAGGCAAGTGAAGCAATGATGAAATCCCACCGTAGAAGTTGGCCAGCCTTGGATGAAATTTCGCCCCCCAGTTCGATCGATTTGAAATCTTCCTCAGCAGGACCCATCACCTCAACGTTCCGCGACAGGTATCGACTCTCAAGACCAGCCCAGGCTAGTAGATTTCCAAGCATCCAGACGGTTCTCGGGTCGAAATCCAGCAGGTTGAGTTTGCCAGAGAACGCATCCTTCAGATACTTGCGGTCGGCGATAGAAAACTCCATGGTAGAAGCACTAAGCAGAATATCGCCATCGGGAGTCTCAACAGGAAAGACGGGGCTGCGGAGAAACTTTTTCTTATCAAAGACGTGGCCATATTCTGGGATTTTTTCGCTAAGTGCAACCAAAAGTCCCCTGGCTGTGTCGTCACGCGAAGATCCAGGGCTCAACGATGCCACCGAGATCAAGCTGTCAAACACAAGACCGGCGTCGTTCTGCTTGACGTCGAGAAAGTTGGTGAAGAATTCCTTGAGTTCGGGGTAGTGTTTGCTCAGATCGTTGATCTCTGGATTGTCCAATTTGGGGGCCCAGATGCAGTCGCTCGAGTTGAGCCATGCCACACTATCACCGGGAGCCACAGCAATGATAGTTTTCTCTGCAAATGCCGACCTGTTGTCACCGTATTAGTCAATGACGCCGCGGGCAGCAAGATGACTTACTTGAGCTCAACAGAGTCCTGAGGGGAGAGCTCGAGCCTTAACTTGTCCAAAGCGCGGTACAAGTCGTCTGTCAGCCAAAGATCCGAAGGATCTAGCGGCGCCTCAAAGTCACGCTTTTTCAAGACGTCTAGAACGGTTCGAAATGTGGCGTTCTGAACCCCCAGTGTCTGCGAGTAGAATTCCCTCAGTGATGCAAGTTCGGACTTGCTAGCATCCCAATCTCTCGGCACCGGGAAAAGGGCTGACTTGGAAAGCGTGCTGGACAGCTCACAAAAGTCGTCCATCAAGCACTCGCTAGGGGGTCTCCATATGGGGTGGATGTAGACCAGCTGCTCTTTCTCGAATACGTCCCTATAGCGATGAGCTGTTAGCCACCGGGCTATTCTGATGCAGAGGGCAGGACGGCATCCTGGCGATTTGCTGCTGGTTTTCATACCTGACTTGTTGCTGGCACCCTTCTGGGTCCTTGGAGTCCTCGCATTCTGCTTGGATGCGAAGATATAGCTCCAAGATCCGGCGGGGAAACTCGACAGTGGGGCCCTTCTGTCGTCGTACTCGGATCAACATCTCGAGGAAAAAGTCCAGGTCGTCGTGGTACCTGGCAAAAGCCCGGAGACATCTCCATGGCCCAAACCCCCCATCTGGCTTGAGCGGCGGGTTAAGCCTGAGGAAGGGGAAGGGCTCGCCCTCGAGCATGTAGCGGCTCCGGAGATAGACTAGCTTCGGCAAGGGGATATATGCGCTCCCAAGGGGTCTAAATTTCCCGTCTTGGCAGAGGACCTTCAAAGCCTTCACATCTGACATGGACTCCGGATTCTCCTTTGCATAGATCTTGTCGCGTTTCCACGCGTGCTGGAGATAGTTGAGAAAGTCTTCGGGGTGCTGCTTCGAGATCTCGATGCATCTCGGCGACAGGGTCCGGCCCCGTTCACTGAATTCGAAGAGCCGCGGCTCTACAGGTCCGTAGCCTCCATAGCTTTTGGAAGAAATGCTGGCTGTATCTCCACGATCGCCACGTAACATTGCATCGAAATGGTGTTTTGGGTCTCTGAGAGTAAGATCCAGCTCTGTTGGAAGACTCACCGACATGATGCCTGACGTGGCGACGGTGGAGACACTACGAACAAGGGTCTAACGGAAAAAGTGTGCTCCGAGGCACAATCGCGGCATAGCAACCCACCCTAGAGCAGGAAAAGACGCTGCTAAGACGATGTGAAGCAGCGTTATTTAATCGTTGGTTTCGCTTTATTCGGGATCCCGACGCTGAAACAAGACGTGGTCGCATTAGCAGAAGGATGTTTCAAATATTTCGGGTACCTAGGCTGCCTTTTTTTTTTATCAATACTATTGCAGCATGTCGTACAGCTTAAACGAAACACACGCTCATCCCGAAATTTGAGTTTTGTCCCGAGGAAACTAAGCAGCAATGAGCCATGGATGCTCGTCCACGCTCGAGTTCAGCCTGATGGATAGGGTGAATATCATTCCCAACCAGGCTGCAGAAATGAAGTTGACAGCGCTGATCCTGATGAGCAGCCACCGAACAACGTTGAGGCCAAACCGAATGGCCACACCGCTCTGTTGACAACCTTGGTCGATTTGTCTGGTGACAGTCCACGGCAGGATGGACGTTGTGTGAATAGCAAAAAGTTTGCTCCCATCATAGAACTGAACACGACAACGACTGCCACCGCAGCCAAGGAAAGATGCGAGTCTATTTCCCCTGCGGCGAAAACAGCAGCAACCCAGACAAAGGTCTCGATAACCCCAGAAATTGCTATAATTGATGTCGTAGCTAGGCTCCACGGTAGGGCCCTCAAGCTCTGGGCACTGTCATCCCATTCATCGATTTCTGGCCTGGAGCCAGTGGGCCGCAGCTCAGCCTCTGTATCCGATGGCTTCGTACCCTTCACGTCCTCTTCCGTAAGAGAAAAGGGGCCGTCTCCGGGGTCAAGAAAGCGGAGGATATCTGTAAGGTTTCTCCAGGGCATGCTGAGACAGCAGCGCCTTCCTGGATCAAATGCCAGGTTCCATACTAACGCCTCGAAAATGAAGAAGCTGCAGCTATATGCTAATGCGATGATGACTGTTGCGTTTGTTGTAAGAGCCATTGGTATCGTCGTCAAAGCTAGAATTGCTTCAGTAAGCACAGCTAGGACGAGAATAGTTCCGGCCGCTCTTTCAACAGAAGCTAATTCAATGATCTGGTTGAGCGCATATCGGAGTTCTTCGTCGTTTTCGTCGTCAGCAAACCTACTCTCCCCTATTGTAGATCCAACATCCAACATGCCATTAGGTCTGAGTGGCCCGTCTGGATCAGTGTTGTTCGTCGTGTGCTCTTGACTCAACTTCCTCCAAAGGGCGCAGCTCCTCCTAATGCCTTGTCCAACGAGGAAGACGCCAGCGACAGCCTGCCTCCAAGGGTAGCCTTTTACCAGATCTTTTTCAAGTAAAAAGGTCGTGGCAATTCACTCTGCTAGGCTTGATACTGGGGAAAATCGATAGAAAGTTGCATGGTCATGGAAGAGGAGCGAGCCCGGAAGTTGGGCAGCGCACGCAACCGCTGGTACGAGCACCAACCACACAAGAAACCCAGGAATAAATGATGAATGAGTGGCACAGCGATCAAATTCGTACGCGATGCTCTCAGGCTCATCCCAACTAGTCTTGTTAAGCTAGCTGGCGTAATACAAATCGACAATCCACAAACTGAGATTGATGGACCACTCTATCGTTCATGGTGAGTGCTTCGTAGCGGCAGGTTAAGTAATTGTGGTTTTCACGACGAGTATAAGGGAAACATCAACAAGACAATCATATGTATATTACCAAGTCAACTGATTTTCCCGCCTGAGAGCAGAGGTCACGATGATGCCTTAAGGATTAGCCTATCGAAGGGTAATGTCATGTGCACGGCCCCTATCTCCTCATAAACCAGGCATATCTGCCTGCTCGGGCGATATTAGCATCTTTCAGTCGAAAGCCTAGGTTTATCACCAAGCAAAAATCTATCCGCTGTTCTCACCGAAACCTACCGCCTAACGATCCTACGATGCGACCATTTTGTATTACGCCGTTTACCATTCTTGTCACTACATCTACTCTCAGATGCATTGCTCTTGCGTCAGCCAAATCCTTGATTTCGGCCAGTGATAGGACCATTAAGCTAGATTCTACTTCGGAATGGTCTTCGGCTTCGACTCGTTCCTCAAACATCAAGGTAATCGAACGATGTCGTACCAAAGAACTATCTCAGGTTAGAGCAGTGTGGTTAATAGAGGTTCTTGCTGTTGTCTCTGCCTTTCATATACCCCAACAACCGCAGCGGCGCAATGTTGTGATGCTTCGTGCCAATTTTTGGGTTACCCACAAACACTTGGGGCTTCCAGAACCATAAATAGTGTACTAACAGTCATCACAGTTGAAGCATTTGCCGTTAAAGGGTCGCTCGCTCTGATTTTCTTGGCGGCATCGTATGCTATTCCGCCGTTCATTATCGAGCTTCTTTCTTTCGCAGCACTACGCTACAGCTCGCCTCAATCACTTCTGGAGCAAAAAAAGGAATCGATTTTCTACCTTAGAATGATGGCGGAGATTCAACAACAGCCGCCTGCCTCGGATAGTGGTGCTTTTCGGCAAAGGGTATATTCCATCAGCTCCTTCGTGTTTGGCCTAGCCTTCGGGCTCCCGGCATTCCTCAAACTGATATATCTCATTTATATCCCCGGTTTTATCCTTTTCGCATTCGGCGACGGACATAGTGCCAACGGCAAGTGGTATTTCTCGTGGTTGATTTGGGTCGGATGGGTATTCTGGTTTGGAGTTTTCGCCGTCATGCTCGTCCTCGTTCTCTGCATACTGGCCTGGCTTATGAAAACACTTGATCCTGAGCTAGCAGAGAGATATACTGATAATCGTGATCATATTCTATGCTCCGCCTTCAGTTATACTTTCAACGAAAGGCCGAGACATGTGTTCCTTGCCGATATATATTCAACTATCTGTAATGCTTCGCTGCTCTGTCAAGGGCAGTTTGCCTTTGCAATAATAGATATATATTCAACACTGAAGTTCATTCTCATCTTTCGCTGCTTTGCTTTCGAATACACTGGACAGGATACAGTGAGATATTTTTGGATTTCGGGCTGGGGACCATTAGCATAGCCTTCAACATGTTACTCACTTGCTATCCCTTACCCTGACATTAAACAGGGAGTTGTACTTGAAGCGTCACGGAAAATTGGAGACCAGGGCTAGAGAGAGATTTTTCTTGGTAGTGAGGCAATAGCGATAATATTCCAGCCGAATGTTAGGTGGGGATGTCCGAGTCGTACCGTACGTGAGGAGTCCGGCACTCGGGCACTCCGGCGTTCGGGGCTATGGGGCCGACCAGACGGGAGTCCAGATGGATGATAATGTACAATTTACGCCAATATTAATGATATACAAGCTCTGCGTTCTAATTAGGCAGTGGGGCGCACAACCTTTAGAGCGGGGCATTAAGATAACTCGTGCCATGATCAGTAATCATTTTGTCCTCGCGCACGCATGGCACCGAGTCACTGACTACCCGCCTCCGAATACCGAACTGGAGCAGACTGGCAACCAGTGGCATCACGCAATATTATGGCTAGGATTTCAATCTCCTGTCCTTCGGCGATGCCACTCTTAGTTTAGCGTTGACTGGGCGCTTCCGGGTCTCAAGTGTGCATGCTATTCCTGGTTTGATGATCAAACCAAGGCTGGGAGCATATGCCTCGACCGAATGCATAACAGAGCTTCGCAGGTCGTAGGATCTAAAGAACAGGTCACCCAAGCCATACGTACAGGCAGTAATGATCGCCAGAGACTCCCCTCACCGCCGCAAGGCGAAACGTTCAACTCGTTGTCGGCACGGGAATTGGCGGTTTGCTCGCCAACATTGGACTACGCCTCGATGGTCACGATGTTACTATTATTGAGCAGGCTTCAGAGTTCGGCGAGATTGGTGCGGGCATGCGCATACCACCAAACAGCTTCAGGATCCTGTATCGCTGGGGCATTGACTTGACATACATGAAGAAGACTTATTCTAATGGAAATCGTTTTCCAAGACACGGCACTGCCGAGACTCTCGCCGACATCCCACATGGTGTGCCCGAGTTCGGCTCTGGTAGAAGCTATCTTATAGTCCACCGTGCTGACTACCATGCTATACTCCTGGCCAAGGCATTGGAGCTCGGTGTCGTGATTCGGGGCAACTCCAGGGTCGATCACTATGACTTCGATGTCCCAGAGGCAATCTTGGATACTGAAGAGAGGATTGGCGCAGACGTGTTGGTTTTTGCAGATGGTGAGTTTGTCTTTTTAAGTTCTCGTAACCACCTGCCTTGCGTGCCTTTTAACTAGGACAGGTGTGCAGAGCAAGGCCCGCGAGCTCTTTCAAAGTCATCCTCTCCCAGCCACTGACACTAGCGACATCAGCTACTAGATCCAGATTCCCGGCCAAGACATGCTCGCCGACCCAGACCTGCGTGATCTTGTATCTCAGCCATGGATCACCTCTTGGTGCGGGCCAGGCGCTCATGTCATCGGCTACCCAGTGCGTGGCGGCAAGATCTACAACGTTGTGTGTTGTGCCAGCGAAGTAACCATGCAGGACCAGCAATTCGAAACGGGAGAGACCAGGCTATTGATACCCAGTAATAAAGAGCTTGTGAGGCGGTTCTCAGGGTGGGAGCCGAGGGTCAGGAAGATCATCGACAAGGCTACCAAGGTAAGCTCTTACTTTATTTTTATAAACATCGGTATAGATATATTATTTCTTCTCTACTTGCTATCTCTGCTTTATACCTGAAGACGTCGGGTTCCGTTTTTAAATGTAACTTCTTATCAGCTGGATAAATATTATGGATCTATTCGCCAACGTTGCGTCGCATATGTTCTAAATAACTATACGATGATTCGGGAGCGCACTGGATGATAGTAATCAGTGTCGCACTCGGCTCTTCGGTCGCTCGGCCCTTAAGTGTGTCCGAATCGGTGACTTCTGTAGCTACTATAGTACATGTCCCGTAACCCCCCTGAATATGCCGATCTTTAAATACAAATGAACACTGCCATCGGTGACTTCCTACCACAAATATATCCACGATCTACTTGCCTCCTTAGCCTTTTCGTTGCTTCTCTTGAATTCTTTTGACACAAATACATTGTTGAGCCGGAGACGTGAAAAGAAGGTGGATATGGCATATAAAGCCCTTTACACCAGTACTGATGTGCGACATCCTGTCGTGGCTCTGGCCCTGCTTTTTGTTTTGGTAAGTTGCAGGAGGGGCAATGCGACGACCTGAAAAGTCCGTCGGGGTTTTAATTAGAAGGTAGCTTGAGAAAACTGAGGAAATCGAGCTAATTTCTATATTGCCAGGGTATCGGTTATTTAGGATTCAAGGCAGTGTACAATGTCTTATTCCATCCGCTCCGCAAGTACCCAGGACCGATGCTCTGGGCCATGACGCGCATCCCCTATACGAAAATGTATATATCGGGCAATGCTCATGTCAAGATTCTCGAGCTTCACAAGAAGTATGGCCCGGTCGTGCGCGTTGCGCCAGATACCCTCTCGTACAACCACCCAGACGCTTGGAAAGATATTCGCGGCCACCGTAAGCACGGCGCTGGCGAACACGGCAAGGACCCGGTCTTCCAGCATATGAATCTCGGCAATATCATCGGCGCGAATCGCGAGGATCACGCGCGCTTTCGCCGTGTAATGTCGCATGGGTTCTCAGCTCAAGCCATGTTGGAGCAGCAGCCAATCATTAAGGCGTATGTTGATAGCCTATTTCGTACCCTTCGAAAGAAGTGTGCCGACAATGAGCAGCCGCTTGACATGGTAGAATGGTATAACTACACAACATTCGACGTAATCGGCGACCTGGCCTTAGGCGAACCATTTGGATGCCTTGAGACGTCGGCTTACCACCCCTGGGTGTCGATGATTTTCGACGGTATCAAAAATATGGCGTTTGCGTCAAGTATGCGGCGATACCCAATGATATCGGGTCTGCTCATGTGGTTTATGCCGAAGGAGGTTCGGGCCAAGATGGCGCAACACAAGGAGCTGTCGAGGCAGAAGGTGCAGAAGCGGATGGCGCTGCCGACAGCTCGCCCAGACTTCGTTGACTCGATGATGAAGAAACGTGGTACTAGCGTGAGTACATTAGAATTCAAGAGTAGTCGATAGCCGCCGCAGTTTCTGACTTGAAGTCCTAGGAACTATCCTTTGATGACATCGCTGCCAACTCGGCAACTCTTATTATCGCCGGGTCTGAAACGACTGCTACGTTACTCTCTGCCGCTACTTACTTTTTAACAACCCACCCTGATGCGCAGACTAGGATGACTAATGAGGTCCGATCCTTATTCTCATCCGAAGAGGAAATAGACTTGATAAGTGTCCAGAAACTAGGATATATGCTTGCTGTCCTCGAAGAAACTCTACGCATGTATCCTCCTGTGCCGGCAGGCGGACCGCGAAAGATTGCGCCAGGTGGGGATGTAATTCTCGGGCAATATGTGCCCGGTGGTGTAAGGAAATTTTATTCCGGCCAACATTTTTCTTGTTACGTAAAACTCACAAAGTAGTAGACCATCGCAGAGATCTGGCATTATGCCGTCTATCGCAACCCGTTGCATTTCGCCCTCCCAGACAACTTTGTTCCGGAAAGATGGCTTAACGACCCACGATTTAAGGATGACAAGAAGGACGCCTTCCAGCCTTTTTCGTTTGGTCCTCGAAATTGCATTGGGAGGAAGTAAGTAGCAACCATAAAATCGGAGTGTAGATCTACTTAACACCAGCTAACGTGGTTGTTACTTGCAGCTTGGCATATTCAGAGATGCGTCTCATCCTTGCTAGATTGGTATGGAACTTCGATATCAAGCTAGCTCCTGAAAGCTTCGGTTGGGACAGCAAAAGCCATGTATATATCCTGTGGGAGAAGGGTCCACTGAATGTATATCTGACACCTCGGAAGCTGAACTGATGTTCTGAAGCGTAGCTTGGTTGCCAAGGCTGGCAGGGTTAACAGCAGTGTGATAAAGAGGGGATCCTCTGATTGGTCACAGCACAGCCCCATTTGTGCGTTTCTTGTTATGTTTAAAATGGGATCAGGACCCCCTTCCTTCAGAGAAGAACAAGGCTCTTTCAACCTTCTAACAAAGCCTCAAGCTGTGTGAGAATTCCGGCTTGTCATAAGCAGAGCTTTGTCATACTTGATATAACGAACTCCTACATCACTGTGTTCTTTGTTGTAGTGAAAGCAGGCTGTCGGCAGCTGCGCACTATAGATCATCCTTATTGATCCTCTTACCTTCACTAAAAGGGGACGTTTCGCACTGTCACTGGTTTGGGAGCCCTATAGTTCTTTATGGCCTGCTTTCATCTAAAAGAAAGCTCTTAATAGGCAGCGTTCATCATATGTCAACTTGTGTTTCCTCTGATCCTTCTGAGGGTGGCAGAGTTATTTTCCCAATTAATTGGGTTAGCGGCGTAGTCACTATCTGTAATGCGCGGCTGCCTGCGGCCTGCCTTCGCCACAACAAAGAACACTGTGTCTTGCCACATCTCTATCATCATAAACCCGATGCCGTGTGCCTTGCAGACGCTGTTGTGGGCGGACCTGGCAGAGTGTAGCAACCCCTGTCACCAAGTGATCCTGCCAAGAGATGACGCAACTCTGGTTTAGCCGGGAAGAGGATAGTTCGGTGTAAATAAGCCCGAGGAGCAAACATCTAGGGTACCTAGTGGCAGAGACAAAGGGAGAGTTCAATGCAAGTGACAGTGAAGCTTTTCAAGAGAGCTAAAAACGGCTGCGAACATGTGCACTGTTTAAATAGACGATTGCAAATAGCTACGAACTACCTCATCAAACCTCCTGGGCTGTTGAACCTTAACAATATGCCCTACCCCAGGCACAATAACAACTTAACTGATAGAAGCGTGTGCTAACTGCCGCGTCTTATCAACAGCAACGGGCGAATCCTTCTCTCCTACCACAAATAGGAGTTTCTAATTGTCTCCCCTCTTCCCTACCGCCAGGGCGTGCGCCCGTACATCCGGAGTCGTGAGCGCAACCACGCTCGCCGAGAATCCTTCGAGCCCAATATCCTCAAAGATATCGAGTTTGCAGCTTCCAGCGCAGGGCCTGAGGTCAAGTTGGCCTACTGGCAGAGCCTCCGTGTCTACAACAGCTGCTTCAGTGAGGCGTCTTCTCGTTTGCCATGACAATTGTTGTCAACAACTGGATTGACCACGACGGTTATAAGATTGTCCCCCCCTGGGTCGGCGCTCTGCATGGTATCACCTGCTTGATCGGAATTTTCTTATATTTCTATGGAACGAAGGTAAGCAGTCGCATTTCGTGGTTTGCATTCTCTTGGATATAATCGTCCAACTTCGGTGCGAGTTGGCGTTGCTGACAGTCATGAGCAGATTGTATTAGATATCGAAGAATGAGTTCACCCAGGGCAAGATCAATAAGAATATTTCATCTTGAGAGGTTTGGTGGCTATATAGGTTATAAGAAAAGGAACAATTAAGGCTCGAGAAGCTTCATTATTCACTAACTTTGCGCTGAATACGCCCGCCGTCGGCAGAGGCAACCGTTGTAACCATCTATGGAAGCTTGAAGACTCGGGCGCTTTCCCATTTCATTTCATTTCTTTACACGACACACAGAGCTATCAAGTGAACTGCACTCAATAACCATCCGTGCATTTTCTCAGCAGGAACGCTTCATTCTCGAAAATGAACACCGTTTGGATGTTAATATCAAGGGTTTCTCTCCATCAGTCACTGCAAACCGATGGTTAGGAGTACGACTAGAATTCATTGGATCAATCGTCATTCTCTCTGCTGCCAGCCTTTCTCTCATTAGTCTCTCCTTGGGTCAGTCTCTCTGCAGGCATGGTCGGCTTGGCCATATCTTACTCTGTCAGTTTTTCGTACAGGATGCCTAGTAATGGGTCGATTGCTGACTGGGGAAACAGCCAAATTACCCAGTCTTTCAGCTCCCTTGTTCGAGCCACCGAAGAAGTTGAGACAAACATCGTCTCAGCCGAGCGAGTCTTGGAATATACTCGACTGCCCAGTGAGGCACTTGATATCCTTGAGCACAACCGCCCTGCCAGTACCTGGCCTATGAACGGTGCCGTGAGGCTTGTCAATTACAGCACACGATACCGGCCAGAGTTAGGGTTAGCCCTTCGAAACACCAGCCTTCCTGAGGGTGGTGGAGTCACGATACCAAACATCATCCTTGCAATCAAGTCATGGGAGAGGATCGGCGTCGTTGGCCGGACTGGTGCTGGGAAAAGCTCTTTCGCCCTGGCGCTGTTCCGAATTATCGAGCCATGTGATGGGTTCGTTTACATTGACGACGTTGATATTTCGACAATTAGCCTGTTGGACCTACGCCGGCGACTCACCATCATCCCTCAGGAACCTGCACTCTTCGAGGGGACCGTTCGGGAAAATCTGGACCCTGACAGCGCTCATAATGATACAGAGCTCTTGGATGTAGTCAATATGTTCACTATCCTTCTCGCCTTTCTCTGTTGATGCCCAGGGCATTGACGAATGACCCGGCTCCGGGTCAAGCACGGACAGATGGCTCCTCAAACGTAAAGCGCAGCAGCACTGCAAGGAAAATTAATTTCTCGGTACATTTTCAAGTACATTAAGCCTCAATATATCTATGGTCAAGTATAGTCGGAATACATACAATGCATTCTGAGCTTTTACCATGCTTGCCTTCCAAACACTATCGCCACGAGCTAATAGTGCTTACCCTAAGAAAGTAGTTGACAAAGAAAACCATCATAAATTTTGCATTCGCAGACTCTTATGCTCCGAATTATGCGCTGTAAACGAGAGACCGGAAGTGCTTCGCTCTTCAGATAGCGCAAGACTTTATATTGAGCAGGGCTGGCAAAAGGTCCCAGCATCCCTTTTAGACGGCACTCTAGGCGAGTTCCTACATCCTACAGTGATATCGCAAGTGTGCTTACTTCATTAGCACTCTCATACCCTTAGAGTCCAGTTTGGGCACGGCTAGGAAGATGTCATGGACTGGAATAACGTCCGTCTCATCCGTCTCATACAGAGACATCTCGGGTCCGCCAGGACGAAACATCACCGCGAGACCCAGATAGAGCTCGGCATAGGCGAAGCTACGAGACTTGTTAGTGTATGGAATAAACTATGCTCCAATAAGACTTACTTCATTCCCAGGCAGTTACGAGAGCCCTTAGAGAAGGGGATATAGCTTCGGTTCATAAGAGGGTTGTACTGGCCGAGCCATCGCTCAGGTCGGTACTTGAAAGGCTCAGGGAAGACCTCGGCATCTGTGTGCATCATGTATGCGGACATGCCTACAGGCGTCTAAATCGATACCATTAGGAACTTGAAAAAAAGGGTACAAGGATCATTGTTTCACATACGCCCTTGGGGATGGTGTACTCCTTGTATTGCAGTGCGACGTCGGGCGAACAGCGAGGGACACGTCGCATGGAGCCGTGGCTTATTCTTCCAACCCATTGGTGTCAGCTTAGCAGTCGAGTAGGTAACATGCACTCGAAACTTACCGCAAGCCCTCCTTCACGCATCCAGAAAGATACGGGATCTTTTCAAGATCCGCCCATCGAGGCATCTTCTCAGGATAGCCTGACATGACATCTGCCAACGACTCCCGAAGTTGCTTCTCAATATCGGGGTTTGCTAAAACGAAGTAGGTGATGGTAGACAACGCGCGGGCAGTGGTCATGGTGCCTCCAGAGAGGATGGCAATGAATTCACCAGTCAGGCGTGATGTCTCCTTCTCTGACTCAGGCATGTCGCTGTCGAGAAGATGCTCGATGAGGGTCTTCTGTGCACTTTCATCGACCTTACCCTCCAAGCGATGCTTCTTAGCTTCCTCGATGTGGTCGACGATCAGCTGCAGTTATTCCCGTCAGCAAGATGACACTTCTTAAGTTTCTAGGTTAAGGGTTTTGGCTTGCGCAGGTGTAGTTGCTGAGTGCACAAGCAGATGAAGAAAATATTGGACGCTTACATCAGTGAAGGCTTTGAAGCCGGCGGCCCCAGGAGTCAGGGTTAGTAGAACAGATCTTGGTAGATGTCGAAGCCATCTTTGAAAAGTTAGCCAAAGATTTGCTTCAACAGGTAGAGGAATGCAACATACCCCATCAGGAAGGTAAGATGCGTATACAAGGTGATTTGTCCAAAGAATCTATACAAGACACCGTGCCTCGAGGCGGAGTTAGCTTAGCGTCTACTCGGATTAAGGACAGAGTAGGACTTACCATCCTGGAGAAAAATCAGGATCGGAAACGAAAGATGGAGGGTTCATCACTGAGATCTTCCCAATCACATCTCCTGTGATTGCGGCATAGACGTGCTCCATGTTGACAACCGTGCCAGTGCCCTTCAAGGCACGCAGTCGGTCCTCAAGCACCTTGAGCTCATCAACAATCATATTCTCATAGTTTTGAACTTGCTTTCGAGAGAAGAAAGGGTCAAGAGGCTTTCTCCTAATGCGGTGGAGGTCATGGTCCTCAGACACCGGATGGGATCCTATGAGATGTCAACGTCTGTAATTCAATCCTCTCACTACCGTCATCATGGTACTCACCATCAATGCCGATTCCGGCTCTGGATTTGGGGAAGATTTGGCTTCGTCTCACGGAGCCTGCAACGTAGAGAGTGCTGTGGAAGCTAGGATCTCGAACTGAGAGTTCCCAGGGGTTCAGTCTCACGATGGGGCCTTATTCAAGTAACGTAAGTAAGTGCAGTGCGGCCAAGAGTATTCTAACTCACCATATTTGTCATGCATCTCATTGATTTTGTAGTAGTAGCGACCACGCTGGATTACATCGTAATAAAACTCATACCACGCAGTGGCAGCAGCGATCTTTGGTCCGGGGAAACGGGCAAGGGGAGAGAAAACAAGCCGGTAGATGGCAAGGAGAATCCCATAAATGATGAAGAGAACTGGAATCCCCAACGCAACAACAACCCAGTTCTCGACCAGAAGATCAAGAACAGCAGAAGGCTTAGTGTTGAGGACTGAGTCTTTAATAGCCGAAAGGTCATCTTTCAGGGCCGAGAGATCCAGCCCGGAGACAAAGTCGTTCGCCATGGCTGCGATATTGAGAGCAATGCAGAAACTCAACCAGTTGAGAGAAGAAAGAGGACTTGTCCTACCAAGGGATCAGATGGGAAGTCCTCGGTGGCTACTTATCATTGTTGAGCAAACAACAGCCGAAGCGGAGCCAACAGTCAGAAGCGGAGGTGTCTTAGTATGCATGGCCGTATGCATGCAACAACCCAACCCGGTCATGGATGTCATGTAACCAGCCAAGCAGTGATCAGCCATTGCATACTAGCTCCTGCCGAACTGGACAAAGGCCCGTAATAGCACATGCAGGTCTATTATTCGTCAATTGTGAGTTCAAGCTCGCGTCTAGGAACTACCCAAAGGATGGTAGGGATCGGGACGTGGGTGACCCCGAATTGGGACATGGACTCCTCTCACTAAAGGATACACGTCGTCCATGATCCTTGACATTGCGGAATTGGCGGCTCAATAACCGGATACAATCAAAACTAAGAAGACCAGGTTCATGTA
This sequence comes from Fusarium setosum, assembly GCA_013623625.1. Classification (NCBI taxonomy): domain Eukaryota; kingdom Fungi; phylum Ascomycota; class Sordariomycetes; order Hypocreales; family Nectriaceae; genus Fusarium; species Fusarium setosum. The sequence continues at coordinate 5,564 of JABFFE010000953.1, read as the reverse complement.
GGATGGAGTGACAGGTGGACAACGGATAAGTTGGGCTAAGTTGGCCAAGCGAGGGTCTGAGTTGGAGATATAAAGACCCCCTTTTGAAAGGTCTAGGGACAAGATGATTTTGAAATTCTCTCTATTGATACCTTCTTCGATTCTTTCCTCTCTTCACCTATTCTTGTAATTCTTTCGACCTTGCAGCTTTCAACCATGGAGTACAAGTATTCCACAGTTGTTGATCCTTCAACTTACGAGACTCAAGGCCTCTGTGATGGCATCCCCGTCCGCATCCATTACAGCCAGGATCCAGAAGACTTGGGTGCCATTAGGGCTCAAGAGGACTGGAAAGAGCTTGTCGGCCCTCCGTACAAGAAGAACAGCCTGGGTCCTCAGTTCAACTTCCTGTCTGTAGCCTTCCCAGAGACTCTACCAGAGAGGATGGAGATACTAGCCTACTTTGATGAGTTCATTTTCCTACACGATGATGTCGTTGAGACCGTGGACAAGGCAAAGGTGAGGAGGTCTACCCAATGATGTCTCCCCCGTGACATTTGAGGGCTGGCGGCTAACATGGGTTCCAGGGTGACGAACAAAACGACGAAGCAATGGAGGCTTGCCAGGAAGCCGTGGACAAGACCGCAGTCACCAACAAAAGGCGCACCGGGCGAAAGCTTATGATGTCTAAAATGACTCAAAGGGTCCTAGCAATTGACTCGGAATCTGGATCCGCGGCCCTAGCTCTGTGGGTCGAGTGGTTCGAGAAAGGAGCCGGCCGCCAGAACCATACCCAGTTCGACACCTTGGAGCAGTATCTGGAATACCGCGTCCTCGATGTGGGAAAGATGTAAGCCAAGACCTGTGCCAACTGATCCAACTTAGAACACTGATCCTCACACCAACAGGTACCTGACGGGCGTCATGATCTTTGCCATGGCCCTCAACATCCCCGAGCACGAGCACGAGCTTCGCTCAGAGCTCTGCCACCCAGCGTGGGTCGCGCTAGGCTTGACCAACGACCTGTACTCATTCGACAAGGAGCTGGACGCGGCCAAAGAGGCCGGCGAGGAGCACGTCTCCAACGCCCTGTGGGTCATGATGTACGAGCAATCCGTCAACAGGGATGAGGCCAAGCAGCTCTGCAGGCAGATGATCCGAGACAAAGTCGCGCAGTTTGTCGAGAATGTGCGGGCAACCAACAGGCGAACTGACGTCTCTCGCGACCTGCGCGTCTTTGTCGAGGCAGTGCAGTATATCATCAGCGGCAACGTGGTGTGGACCCTTGGGGCTCCCCGTTACAACCCGGGCACCACCTTCAATGCCCGCCAGCTGGACTGGATGGCCAACGGCACTCCCAAGCCTGCGGACGAGGAACCCGTGCAGCCAGTCACGGCTTCTGGCACGTCGTCCATGTTCCCGGCACTCAGCGCGGGGCTCTCGGCTCTGCTTCGTGTGCTTGGAGTCGGCTTCAGGAGGGTGCTCTTTGGCATGTGGTGGTCGAGATCCAGCGGCGCGAAGTAACCCATTGTTGGCTGCGAGAGCCTCTTAGATAGTTTCAATGTTATCCACCCATACACACTCTTTGAAAACCTGCATCCACGGTGGTCGCACAGGCCCGAGGCGGCGGTACTGTACACGTCACCCAAACCCGGCATTGGGCCCCATCATGTGTGATTATGCCTTTACGAGCCGGCATGTCTCTCACCTCAAGCCTCAACGGCTCTCTTGCAAGTGTTCGTCTACAAAAAACGTTCACGCTAGCCTCTTGCTTGATGCACGAGACCCGGGTCGGGCCGGAGGCGAGGCGTCTAATAGCGGTGAAGCCACTCGAGCCTGCGGGGTTATTCACATCATCACATGGCTGGAGGGGTAGTTGGCAAACGAGGAAGCTCGTTAGATAATAATGACCAACATTAGAGCCAACAGCAGAGACGTCAATTGCACATGTCTGGCAGAAAAGAAACACACCCAGCGTGGAGCTATGGATTAGCTGGCCCAGCTAAGCACTAGGGACAAGGTAAATACGCTTATCACAGATTCCCATTCCCTTCTTGCTGCCCATCCTTGCTCGTTAGCGTCTGAGGACCTGTGGGTATGCGTTGGCAATGGGGAATCTTGTCAGACCCCTCTTTGCCATGGATGTGCTCTCGAGCAAAAATGGAGTAGTCTGTAGGGCGAGGGCTCGCTCGATGTATTCATGGACATCTCATTGGGCCGGCATGTTTCACTCAAGGGGGCTCGACGTGCATCATAAATCGTATCATTAAGAACTCCAGTTTGAATGCATCTGTGCTGATCCGAAACCCAAAGCCCTTGAGCGCTATGCAGATGCAGGACCGGAAGCGGGAGATTCGTCGGCGGAATAAACAGGATCGATTATGGAGATCAGAGGAGATTCATCCCCGCCTCGATCAGGATCCCGTGGTGCCAGATCTCCCAACCGCGCGCTATCGGCCGTGATGCTACCCAGCTGGTTCTATCCCTGTCAATATAGTCCTGTCTCCCCTCTATCGTGTCTCTCGCTCCTTGGGTATTATCTCTTCTGCCTCTCGCATCACTACCTTCTCGATTCCTCGCTGGGTGGGACCATCTTGGTTATGCAAGTCTAAGACCGGGCCCGGAAGCACTGAGCCAAGTCCCCGACGGTCGTCGCCGCTTGCTCTAGTGCGCCAACATCACCATTCATCCGGCAACGGCTTGCGGCCCCAAACGACGTAAAGAGGTTCGTACGAGTGGATCCTGGTATCTTGTATGTCTCGGCGGACGTCGACCAATGACATCTGTAAGTTTGATAAGCACTTGGCTCGATCCAGTCCGGAGGTGTTGGATCACGATGCTTACCTGGATCTCCTCCTCGGTCCATCCAAGCACCCTGCTAAACAGTCCGAGGGTAAATCCGCTTAGCCCCTCCAGCAGATTCCACTTCCACAGCTTCCCAAGCTCTTTCCAGTATGGATCTGCCGGCCACCCATTCGTTGGCATCTTGTATACCCGCTCCTCCACATCCACGAACCCGACCTCTTGGTACCATTCCTTCAGCTTATGCGCCACTGACAGCGGCCGGTTAACCTCCTCGCTGGCCAAGTTGAGATTCCTTGCCCAACGCGCGAGTGCTCCATTCGGGTCTAGCGAGCCGTCATCGGAGTACCACACCGCCATTAGGTCAAGACTCTCGAACCAGCCCCCTGGCTCGAGATTATCGAACGCCTGCTGCACCACTTCGTTCTTGAAGTCGGAGAAGCTTCCCAACGTGGATCGGGTATGTATGTAGTCGAACTTTTCGGTACAACTCCACGGTTCGGACCTAGACGGTGGCGGCAAGGTTAGTTCTTGCTGTCAAAGGCTCCACGGTGGATCTGACGCACGCGTCTTGCACAAAGAACCGCACATTAGGCGGGAGTGTTTGCGGTTGAATTGGTGACAAGTCTATGCCTTCGACGTATGCTGTTGGATACTCGTCACCCATCTGCACGGCCCAGTCGCCAGTCCCGGTTGCCACGTCAAGCACTCGCTTTGGAGGGTTCTCCTGTGAAAAGGGGGCCAGATGTAGGTTTCCTTCGAGTAACTTGGACATGATGATGCCATTTTGAAACTCTAAGCGATCCTGCTCTGTAACGTCGTTTGGAAAGGCATAAGCTGCAGTCAGTCTCGGTTAGCAAAAGAGTTAACAACGGCGGCAAGCAGCTAAGCCTTACACCCTTCTTTGTACCTATGGTATGTCCTGCCAAACTCTTCTGGGAAGTCTTCAACGCTGGTTTCCAAGGTCTCAGAGTCCCTGTCAAAGCGTTAGCTTCATCTCTGGGCTTCCGTGTCTTGGTAAACCAAACCTGTCATCTGCATGAGGCTAACGAAATATTAGTATGAGTGGAAAACACAGCCACGCTAGAGACGTAAGAGAGAGGGTGTACATACGTCAACTGCCAAGTAATCGACAACGAGATTCCTGGCATCTATTATTGACTCAAAGGTAAACTCGAAGTCTCGGAGCTGTCCCTGATCTTGTCCCTGGTCTTGTTCCTGGCTGGAGTCCTGCGAGTTTGGTGCCATGGAGGCCGGCACAAGCGCAAAGTTGCGCGACCTTGTTCTCGCTCGCGGTCGGAAACTAGGTATCTTCCCTGTGTGCCAGGCCATGAAAAGGGTGTTTAAAGGTCGCAAGATAGAAAGGCCGGGTAGGTTGTCGCACGGGACGAGAGATTGATAGAGTGGATGTGCTTGTTGGTAAGAAAATAGCACGCCTGGGCAAACGGCTGGTCGAAGGCGGGGGGGAAGAAAAGGAAAAAAAAATTGGGTAGACAGAAGAAAAGCCTAACCCCACGAGATCATCCCCGGGCAGCAAGGCACGAGGCGTCGGAGAAGAGATAAAGTTAGGAGCGGGCTACGCCAAAGACTATGCCAGACAAACTCAAGAGGCCCGGCTCGAACAGGACTGCAAGTGGTGATGCGCCAGACACGGGATTGCGATTCAGCTGAGTTGAACTGGGCTGAGCTGGGCTGTTGTCCCGACAGACTGGTTCGGGCGGCCAAGGCGGGAATGGAGAAACTGTGGGATTCCGGGAATTTGGGAGCAGAGGGGGAACCAACAAGTCCTTCTCGCCCTCTCAGGCTGAGTAAGGGCTCGCTATGGCCCGGTAATCATGGGCACATGGAACTCCAGGGACCCAACGCTGTGGTCCAATGCTGATGGGAAGCCCCGTCAAGAGAGGATTGTTAAAAGCGCAGAGCGCGGAGGGCAAGGGGCGGTGTGAGACAAACCCAAGAGATTGGTCATGCCGCAAGCGGCCGGCAGGCTTGGGCGAGATCTTGGCTGAAGTCAGCCAATTGGGCACGGCATTAAAGTCCGCAGTGGGGGACGCTTGGAAGCCTTGTTGGAGGGTGGCTAAAGTCTCTGTTTCGCCATGGCATCACCACTTGACCTTGGGGATGCTCAGATGTGGGAATGTGCGTGTTGATCTCCCCGGCTTTAGTAAAGCCTGATTTCTCTCCGCTGGTCGATTTCCTGCTCCTCGACGGCCTCGCCCTTCATGATCCCATAGATAAAGCACTCGGCGGCAAAGGTGAATTCCTCGCTAGATCCCCTGCTAGCCTCTTTAGCTCGTGGGCTCAAGATGACAGGGAACCGGCTGCCACCGAGCAGCCAAACCTCTTGGCCTGGCCGAGTGTTCCGTGGACCAAGCCCAAAGCGCCCAGACTCGGTGATAAACACGGACTGCGGACGAACCATCTGCTGCGTCCAATCTTCGACATCATCGCCGTCGTCAGGGTCGTCGGGGTCCAGCTTGCCTGTGAGGAGCCCAAGAAAGGCAGTCATCCAGTTCTCTGGAAGCCGACCGGGGTAAAGATCCTGGAATCGCGTGATGGTCTTGCCCCATCTAATTAGAGACCCAGCGGACCCCTCGTCGGACTCTCCATCGCGGCCAGAACGATCCTCAACTACACAAATCCGGTCGACTCGCAGGCCTTCTAAGCAAAGGATCCGATCGTCCTCGATCCTCAAACCTTCGCCAACGCCGAACAACCCGCGGTCGGCGGTGTATCCAAGGTGATGCCACCGGCGATGGTGGTCCCAGAAGTTTGATGTGCTC
>JABFFE010000952.1:0-44796 GCA_013623625.1 Fusarium setosum | reverse complement strand
ATGACCATGGTGACCGTGGTGATCCTGATGACCCTGATGATCGTGGTGCCTATGGTGCCCATGGTGCCCGTGGTGACCGTGTCCGTGGTGTCCTTGGTGTCCATGACGGTGATGCTCTTGGTGTCCGTGGTGGTGGCCATGCTTATGACCATGGCCATGCTTGTGGTCGTGACCGTGTCTATGGCGGTGATTATGTCCGTGATCGTGACGGTGATGATGTCCATGATGATGCCCATGACGATGAAGATGATCGTGGCCATGCTCGTGACCGTGATCGTGACCATGCTCGTGGCCGTGGCTATGACCGTGCTTATGGCCGTGATCATGACCGTGCCTGTGACTATGATCATGACCGTGATCGTGGCCGTGGCCATGCTTGTGCCCGTGATCGTGACCATGTCCATGCCTATGGCCGTGATCGTGGCCGTGGCCATGACCGTGTCCATGGCTGTGTCCATGGCCGTGACGATGATGCTCATCGTGTCGGTGATGCTCGTCATGTAGGTGATAAGCATCGTGCTGGTGATCGTTGTCGTGTCGATGATGAGCATCATGCCGGTGATGCTCATTGTGTCGGTGATGACCATGGTGCCTATGATGGCTGTGGTGCCTGTGATGGTCATCGTGCCTATGATGAGCATCGTGCCGGTGATGATCATGGTGTCTTTGATCAGCATCATGTCGGTGATGAGACTCATGGCTGTGGTGATCATGGTGTCTGTGATCACCATGATTCCCGCGATGAGACTCGTGGCCCTGTTCCTTCCGAGAAGGATCATGACGATGCTTCTTCTCGTCCTTACCATCCTTATCGTTCTTGTCATCCTTGTCATCCTTGTCGTCCTTGTCATCCTTATGCTCCTTATGCTCAGCTTTGCGACGGGCCTCCTTAGCCTCCCAGTCATGATCACTCTCCCAGTTCGCACCCTCATCCTCATCCTCATCCTCATCCTTCTTTTTATCCTGCTCCTCCTTCTCCTTCTTTTCGGTATCATGGGCAGTGAAGACCTCGGCCTTCAGGGTCTTCGTTCCCGAATCCCCCTGGGGCTTCTTGAAATACAAATCCACACGCTCATGCTCCTCCTTGCCCTTCACCTCAGGCAGTTTGCTGGGATCGTTTCCTTTATCATGATGGCCTTGGTTCGCCTCGACGGTCTCCTTGATGTCAGGTGCGGCGGGGCTTTCATGAGATTCTTTATGAACCTTGACCCCAGACTCACTCTGCCAGTCAAGGCGGCCTGCCTGGGCAATGCCGTGGACAACAGCCAGGACGGCCAAGAGGTTGTACCTCATGGCGGATGCGGACGCGGAAACAAGACGACAGTGTATATAAACGATTGACTGAATATAACCGGTAGAGCTTATCACCGGCTTGGACGGATGTTAAAGAAAGCTGAGAAGCTCTTCAGGAGACGACAAGCATCGCCAAGCCCAAAGACTCCTTACTTATACTTCTCATCTTGCCGGAATCATCTGTCGAGCGACTGTTATTGTCACTTGCGTGTATACGGCCGGACCGCTCACCTGCAGATGTTGAACCGCGAGGGGTAGCCAATTGCTCCGGAGACGCACCGCAATTCGTCATGATGCTCGGTCTGGACTGTTCTTGTTGCGTGATATCTAACTCTGGAGGAGGGGAATATGCCCATAGACTTCTATAGTGAAGCTTTTTGAACGCGGTCCGATGAACTATACACGACACGACTGCAGGGGAATTGGCCGAGAGCAAGCTCATCAACACGGCAACCACTATTGCCGATGCGTGCGTGTGATTCCATGCGTTATCGACGAGGCGCGACTTGCGAAGGGGGGGAACTGTTGAGAAGATGTTGCTGATGTCCAAATCCAATTGCTGTCTTCGAAGCTACCGCTGAACGACCGGACCTTGCGCCCACCATCGCGTAACAGATAATGCTCGCTATTAATATGCACAATCTCGATCCCCCATTCTGTATTTTTGTGATCCCTCCCATTCTCTTTCTTGCCAAAAGACAGTCTTACCCTAACGCCCCTGACGCCAGTAGAGCAAGTCGGATCCGCAGTAGTTATTCCTCTTCCTCTTCCTCTTTCGATTCCTATTCCTCCGGAACGCCTGAGAAGAGACCGAATCGCATCCGATGGCTCTGTTGACACGTTAGCAGGGCAGATTCCATAACAAAGAATACAGTTCCACGAGCCAAGGTCTGGCATAATGGGCTTATGCAGGCGGGACAAGAGGGAAGAGGAGTGGACCGGTGACGCACAAAAGGTAGCTTAGGAATGACGACTCCCAAGACAGCGAGTAGGTTAATAATGAAATATGTCAAGTCATAATGCGTATAGTGAGTGCTGACGAGGAAAAGGGCAATCGGAACGCCGAGAAGGAATTTCTTCGTGGGCGTGTACTGGGCGCCATTGTCAATCTGCTCCCACATGTTGAGGTTGTCAAAAGCGCCGCTGTTGAAGTCGAAGGGGACGCCGCGGACATGGTGGAACATGATATATGAGCCGAACATGTAGGTCATGTTGGTGAGGGTCCATGAAGTCTCCTGGGAGACACCGGGAATAGCATCGTAGATAATTTTGAGACAAGCGATTAGGACAATGTGGATAGTCCAGGCACCTAGGTAGCAGCAAGTTCACGTCAGCATGCGGCCAGTCCGGAAGCCCAGGTACAAATGCACGGCAGGCGGATGCTAAATATACCTTTGGCATTGGTCCAGTTGGCGTTGAGGTTGGGGAGGGCAGCCTGGTCGCTGATCTGCTCGAGAGTCTCCGGAGGCTCATGGTAAACCTGGAGGATGCTGCTAGACCTCCGCCTGCGAGCGCCCGTGTTTCGGTCGGGCATGTTGAGGTAGACGCTGCCCCGGCGCGGAGGTTTGGTGCCCGCGTCGTAGGAGACGGTTCGCTGAAGTAAGATTGGGGAAGACAGCTTGGCGGTATTGACGGGGTGAGGACGCAAAAGCGTGGATCGGCCGGGAGGAGGGGACAGGTCGGCGGGAGAGGGCGGCTGCTGACAGCGACGCGGATGCTCGGGAATTGCGTTGTCGATGATGAGAGATGGAGACTTTTTGATTGAGTCGAGAAAAAGACCAGCTGTGTAGCTGCAGCGGCTCCCCCTAATGATGTCACGGCAAGGTGTCCGGGGGGGCAAATGCGAGGCCGAGGCCGATGCAAGGGCAAAGAGAGCGGCGAGAAGCTTATGGCGATGCTGGATAATGAGATGGGGATGGTCGGACGCGACGGTTGGGGGAATGAAGATGAAGGTGAAGATGAAGATGCAGAGCAAGATGTCAAAAAGAGGGACACGAATGAAGTTGAGGCAAGGACGAGACGACACGGAGACGGAGAGGGGATGCCGAAACGGAATATTCAAGGTCCCCCGTGAGCGACGCTACTGTACGAGCCAGGAGCCACTCTCACGAGGAAAGGAGCCAGCAGCGAACGCTCAACGAAAAGGGACACGCAATGTACGAACCAGCCAGCAATGGGGCTGCCCCAGCCGGAGCAAGTGGGGAGGGGTTGCTGAAATTAGCGGGCGTAGCGGGTGAGCTTGCAGCGGTAGCTCGCTGGAGGATAGTTAGTCCGTGGGGTTCGCTCAGGGGAGCTCCAGGGGGCCTTCAGGGGAGTCTAGGCGACTGCAGCACGAGCGAGGCCTGGTCGGGATATCTGTCTCGTGGTGACCTGAAGCAGGCCAGCCGTTCAATCAGAGCAGGGGTTTGCCAAAATTAGGCTAGAATTGATATCTGGCCTGGTATGCAAGGCCAAAGACTCTAGACTGCTCCGGGCGTTTTGGCGTAGAGTGATTGGTGATACGGAACGGACGACAATGCACTAGAACAGTCGAGGTTGAGATGAGTGCCAACTGAGATTCTAGATGTGTCTGGATAGGATAGACTCTTGTCAATCTGGGTGCCAGATGGGTTGTAAGCCAAGAACTGGTGGAAAGGGAGCAAAAGCAAACAAGATCTGGGATGGATTGAGCCTAGATTTCCCAGCGAGATTGCATTCTGATATAGCATCTCTGGCCTACCCGAGATAGGAAACAGAACATGGCAGATGGCGTGGCATGGCATGTCAAACAAATCCAACGTGGATCTATTCTGACCGACTTGTCGCTGGCTGTCTTTTGTTTCGGCCACACCAACGAGGGCATCAAACAAAGACGTCCGATATCTCAGTCACAGCCACGATGACATTCGCACAGAGCACACACGAGATCTCTGACCGCGCGCCCACTATGAGCTGACGTCGCATGTCTTGTCGTAGCATTGAGAGCCAGGGGCATTCGCAGTCAGCAGGCGGACAAGGAGTCGCCCTGGTTAATCCTCGGAAGAGGTACCCAGCATTCTGCTCCACGCCTCAGGTTCATCACCAGTTAAGACGATTCGCCTCATTCGCCCCCCTGATTGGCCAGTCGTTGGAATTTTTTCCAAGCAACGACTTCCAACGTTATCGATAGCATCACAGCTTTCATCTCGCATCTCCCCTGGCGCGTCAAGCAGCCTCGACGCATCTCATTTCCAGTACTTGGTTTGCCATTCTTTGCTCGTCTTCAAGATCATCAAACACGTGCTTCCATACATTCACTCAGTGCACAATCACATGCTATCAATCAAAGATCCCGGGTTCTTTGATCAGCGGCATCACGGGTACGTACATGTGCCCTCACATTGGATGGTAGGCGGTAGCTCCCTGTTTTCCACAGGTGTGCTAATGCAAGCCGAGTATTCCTGGCGCTATCGCACCACCTCTCGGCGAGACCTGGACTGGGATACATATACTCGCCTCGCCTCGCCTCACCCTGCTGTTTTCTCTTTGGACGTTGTTGATTGAGTTTCTCGGCCAGGTTTAGTTGTGGTATTTTTGCTGGGCCGAGGACGTGAGCCTCGTGAGGTTGGGGCCTTGGCTTCTCTTCAAGGCTGAAACCCCAATATCTGGGAGTCTGGCGAGCTTGGGGAATCCGTCAAAGGCGTCGCACGTCCTCGCAGGTCTCTTCTCTTTCTGCCTCGTGGCTTGATCAAGAAGGATTCGCTGGTTTCGCGCACCACGATCGGATCACATCAGACTTCATCTCTCTTGAAGATGCCGACAGACGAATTCAATCCTGGCGAAGTCATCAGCCTCATGTCCAGTGACGATGAAGCTTCGCCACCCCCCAAGAAGAGGCCTTTGGAGGAATCTAACTCCCCCGGTGCTGAATCGCCTTCGGCACCTGAGCCGAAGCGTTTGAGGAGCCGTCTGGTACCAGCCGCCGGACCCCGGCCCACGGCAACAGAAGCTCAGGACCCAAACGAAGGACAAGCTGGCGAAGAAGTCTTTTGCGATGTCACCAAGACATCTCCCGGGAAGGACGGCTCCTCGCACACTGCAGAGCAAGTCGAACAATCCGAGCTCGCGGCAGAATCGGCGAGCATCAATAAGCCATCTACACAAACGACCACACCTAGCGAGCAGGCACCCGGAGACTCGAGTGAAGCTCCTGTCTTCACGCAGGGTGGGTGCAGCTTTAGGGTCCCTAGCTTCGCCGGCAGGAAGGAGGGCTCTTGGCTTAACCGATTCAAGGACTGGGTTCGGGCTTTTCACGCCCTCAACTCTGAACAGAGTCATGCTATCACGGCTTCCTTAGCACAGTCCGTGTATGCTAACTACATTGATAATCACGCGGGCTTGAAGCCTAAAAAGCGACGGAGTGCGAAGCAGGTGGCGAAGGAGCTCGAGAGCACTGGCGCGCTTGCGGCTCTCCTTGAGAGCATCCAGCCCTCGTCTTCGAAACCGAAACAGTCAACCCTCGACAAGTGGGTTACTAGGAAACCCCAGAAGGAGACTGTCCGCAAGGGCAAGAGCAAGGGGAAAGGCTCAGGCAAAAGCTCACGCGCTTCTAGTATCAGCGAGGGCGAGATTGCAGAGGAGGCAGACGAGAGCGAAGTCGAATACGAACCAACTTTGCGCAACCACGAGCAGGCTTCACTTTTGGGTGATAGTGCCCAGGCGAATGGCAATCTGGGACACAACGCGGAGCAGACGGTGGCCTCTTCAAACACACACAGCATGTCGATCAACACCCAAAGGAACGTCCCCTCCGGGTCTGAAGCATTAGAGCAGCAGCGCAGATACTTCCCGTCAGCCAGTGATCCCACCCATATGTGTCTGCTCTGCGGACTGAGTACGCACTTGGCACCCAGTTGTCCCACGCTGATCTGTTCATCTTGTGGCAGTCTGGAACATTCGGACCTCTGCTGCCCTGCACGGGAAAGATGCGATAAGTGTCGCCAATTGGGTCACAAGGCAACTCATTGCACAGAGAAACTGGCTTTGACCAAGGATGAAGGGCTTGCCTGTGCTGTCTGCAGTTCGGCAAACCACCTCGAGATGCAATGCACACAAGTGTGGCGATCGTTTCACCCAGACGCGTCGACGGTTCGAAAGGTTGCGTTTATTCCTGCGTCTTGCTCCCTGTGCGGGAGTGATAGGCATTTCTCTGCCGATTGTCAACGCCGTCGCGATATTGTGCCTAACCCAACATGGTCGGTCGAGAACCGCGACCAATATGTCGATCCTGACTGCGGCTTGGTGGCTATCGAGGAGTCGGCGGGAGGGCCGCAGAACGCCAGAACGACGCGCGCCCCGGAGCTCAAGATTCGCGGTCACGCTGCGCGGACGACCAACGTCCACTACTCAGAGAGCGACGACTCGGACGTGGAGTTCCTGGGCCACAAGCCTGTTCAGCAACGGGCACCACTCGGACAGATTCGGATGGCCAGCAACATCCAGATGCCCCGGAACGCGAACTCGCAGAACGGCAGACAGAATGGAGCGCCAGTCCAACCTCCTCTGCCTCCGGGACCCCCTCCACCTGGGCCGCCGCCTACCCAAGGATCTTTTGGACATCCTCCTCCGCCAGGTGTCGCGTCATATGGAACGCAGCCATCAGTGCCGCCTCCCTCGCTCCCAAGAAAGCCTCCCTCCAGAGACTACAGGAATGTACCTCCGCCACCCCAGCAGGGCTCCCGTGGGAACGCGCCCCAGGGGTCAAAGCCTCGAGGAGGTGGGCGTGGCGGCCGTGGTGGACGAGGAGGACGTGGGCGAGGCAGGGGCAGGGGCAAGTAGGACTTCTAGCTTGAATTGGAAAGCATACCTGAGGGCAATGGTTGGTGCGGGCCAGGAGACGATGAAGACGAAAGGGCCTCGGAGGTGATTGTGCCGTGTGAGTTGGTTGGTTGACCAGAGCCGAGCTGGTCTCCGGGAGCGGGACTCGTTTAGACTGGGCGACTGGGGCTAGTAGATTTTGATACCCACCATCTGGGGATACTGTACTTGCTACGTAGTATATTTTGAATGTGTCGACCTCTATCAACAATGGCGATTTGAAACGAACCAAGTGTGGACTGTCAAGAGTTGTTCAGTCTGGATCCAATTGCTTGGAAGAAGGACCACGTTGTTAAACTTGACAGTTGTACAGAAAAGCGAGGCGAAATGTGGAGGGTTTACAAGCATTGCACCGACTTGACACTGGGTCTGGTTGACTCAGAAATATCCATCGAGAAGTGGATGAAAAGTTACAGGGAGGTAAACAATGTGAAAGGGACAAACTTTGCCTGCCTTTGAAGCACCTCTTTAGTTTGTCGAGGAAATATGGCTCGTCTCGGACAAGTGCGAAGCTTTCAAGAATCACGCAACATTTTCAAGATGGGAACTACCAAACCCATCTCATCGGAGCCCTCCGATAAGATGGGACAAAGATCTGCCGACGAACAAGAGGCATCACGGCATGAGGCATTGGACAATGCTCGTCGAAGCATCAAGACGGGGGGCCCGTGTGACGATTTCTCGCGACGGCGCAGCATCAGGTCCCCTGCCTGCCCTACCTATTCTCTGGGGGGGGGGAGACACAAGTACATGCCGTAGCCACAGGTGCCACGAGATGTTTCGACGCGGCAGAGGCGTTTCGAGGACGGAGTGTCAAGGGCCACTGGGCTGTGCTGCGCTGTCGGGGTGGAGAAGGGGGCCAGGATAGAGAGCCAGGGGATCGAGCTAAGAAGCTTAATGGGGATGCATGTTTTAGCCTGAGGGCTTTTTTCTTCCTCTGATGTTTGGTTTGGTTTTTTGTTTGGGAGGAAGGATGGTTGGTTGGTTGGGTTGATCAGACAAGGATGGGGAGAGATGTGATGGACGAGCATGGATAGGGATGGGGATGGGGATGTGACCCATGGACTGGATGACATCCACGGATAGGTAGTGGCGCGACGTGGTTGCAGGGCGTAGTCTGGATGTCAATGCGCGACACAGAGACAGAATGCGTCTGCGAGGGGAGAAAACGTGGATGATTTGCGCTTGTAGATGAGTTTTCTCCAGCTCAATGTCCTATGGAGCCAAGTGTCCTAGATCCAGATCCAGCAGCACTATGACTCTTACACTTCCCAAAATGATATTATTAGATGTCATAGCTCAGCAAAATAGGCGTAGCATCTTCTTTTCGTCCCGTCCCGCCTCGTTTTTCTTCTTGAGAAAAATCATCGGCGGGGTCTCGCTTCGAGTTAGAGTCATCGCGGGTTTGTAAGTTGAACTGCCACGACAAGATCTCTAGCCTATCACGGCGCGACGATTCAAGTTGAAACAACGCGTTTGTCGCGTCGGTGCGCACGGAATTGATTGGCCAGAGGGCCAGCTGCATGTTTCCAAGGCGCGGGAGGGCGACGGCCCCACTTGCGTAGAAGCGCTATCGATAAACATCCGGGGTACATTGTCTGTACTTTGCTGAGGATCCGGGAGGCCTGATCGAAGGGACCGAGCAAACTTGCAGCGAAGGAAGGGTCTTGGTGCTTTCCAGGCACACTTTGTGAGAGTCGATGTGTGGATGCTGCAAGAAAAGAGTCTGCAGCAGGTCTTCCGAGTGGTCGTCGATCCCCATGCCACGAGACTCTGCCACAGCGCAGACGGGCGTCTGCAGGTATCCCTCGAGTACACCGCCATGTTCCTCGCGGCAGATCTGCAAGAGCTGCACCGCGAGACACCCCGGTGAGGTGTCCAATGGGAGGGACGAGGGCAGCGCGCGGTCGGTCGGTTCCATCCAACGCGATGCCTTCCCAGCCTCTGAGAACCTCGACATGCACCCCCGCGACGGGCAACGGAGGCTCCACGATCTAGACTAGACAACCGGCGAAGAGAAAGAAAGGCTGCCTCGTGCTCCACCCAACTGCATCTGCTGCCGGGGTCCCGCGACGTCCTGGCTCGCATTCTGAGTCACCGCCAGCCAGTCGATGCCAGCAGAGGGTAGCCATCTCGCGATGGCACCAATGCAGGAGCACGACGCTTTCGGCACTAGATTTGCGTCTAGGACAGGCAAGGACGAGGTCGAGAGAAAATCGGGGATGGCGGGTAGAGTTGCAATGCAATGCAGGACGGGACGCGAGAGGGGAATCCCATTTTTCCATCTTTGCAGTCGAAAGGGGAATGGCGAGGGTGATCTGGACGAGTGCCCCATTGATGAGGCGAAGAGATATATCTCGGCCGCCCGGACCCGGGGCTCGTGAGCCAGACCCCATTCCTTCTTCGAATATACGCCTCGTTGATAAACTGTTTCCCATTGCTTCCATACTAGACAAATCATACTCTCAGCTACTACCTGCAGTTCTCTTGCAACGTCTTCTCTCTTGTCTACACTGCTCAATTGGGAGCTCACATTGAGTATAACATCTCGACTCTCAAGCTTCAAGCTTCAATTCATCTTGCTCATTTGCTCGGCTCTTGACTGATATCACCCCATCTTGCATCATTATCACCTTCACCACCGGCAATTCTGAATACGAAGAAGGACCAGCACCTAAACACCAAGAGGAACCATCACCAACTTGTCGTCGTCCCTGTGACCACCAGACTTTTCCCAAATTCAACGTCGCTCCGCGATATGCGATTACAATGGCTTCGACAGAACAACTCTTCGTCGCCCTCTTGAGAAGCGATCACATCAAGGACTCCCTCTTGCCTCACCTCTCCACCTCGGACGTCTGCGCCGTTCGCCAGGCCTCATCTGCTTGCTGCAACCTCCTCACCAAGCGCCTCTTCACTCGAGTCCATGTCTCCTTTTCCGCCTCGACCTTTACAAGGCCTGCCCGGGTTGCCGCCCTCGCTCGCATCGGCCATCACATTGAGCATCTCACCTTCTACTTCCCTCACTCCGACGCCACTTTTCTCCCTCCTCTGATCCACCCCGTCTCCGGCAACGAGATCTGCTTCCTGTACACGCCTCACACCAGCATGGGCTCTGTCCTGTCCCGGCCCAAGTACGCCAACGCCGAGCTTGGCGATATCCTCACCCAACAATACCCTCCCCTTTTCCACGCCGCCACCAACGTCCCCAGCTTCATCAATGCCATGCGCAACCTGCCCAACATGCGCCATCTCACTATCCGATGTCCCGGACAGGACCCTCGAGAGCGGTATCGCCGCGACATTGTCGACTACGCTCTCATCAGTTTGCGCATCTCACTCGAGCGCGCCCCCTTGGACAAACTTCACAAGCTCTCGCTCTCCTCCTTACACCCATCCGCCTTGAACTATCTCCGCCATGTCCCTGGCTTCGGAAGCGTCCCCTCAGCCGGCCGCCGGTGGAGGCAGATCCGCAAGCTCTCCATCTCGGTCGACGCCTGGGACTTTTACGGACCGTCTCCCGGGCGAGACCACCTCAAGATCATGGACGACTACATCCGCACGTTTGCGCCCAACCTTGAAAAGTTTGCCTTCACCTGGCTTGGTCGAAAGGGCCCCTGCCCCGTCGCTCTGGCGGCCGACCCTCTGTTTGCGCCGCCTCGCACGTCCAAGAAGCTCTTTCACGAAGTCACATCCCCAATGTCGCCCCTACCTTCACCTCCAGCACGGGGACCTATCCACTTCCCCAAGCTGCGCTATCTCCAGATCCGCAATGCCACCATGAACGCCCCCCAGCTGAGCAACCTGATCAACTCGCACCGTCAGACCGTCAAGGAGTTTGACTTTGAGAGCGTCGTCCTCGCGGACAATGGAAACTGGGATGACGTCTTGGCTCCTTTCGACACCGACGACGCCTGGTCTCGCAGCAGCAACAGCTTTGCCACGCCGTCAGAGTGCAGTCTTGTCACGAGTCCCAGCTCTGAGTACCTCCCTAGCCCCAGCGCTGCCGTGGCCGCTGCTAGTCGCGAGCTCTTGGATGTGGACCTCGGCGGCTTTCCGTTTAGCGATACAGAGGTCATTGATGAACTGCCCCTTGAAGACGAGATCCCTGCTCCTCTGGATACTACCTCCACTGAATCAGAAGTGGGCTTCACCACAAAACTCAGGAAGAGGTCTCGTCGTCGTAGAAGAAAGCATCGCAGCGACGACGATGACGTTCCTGAGATACCCTCTCCCTCCCGTCACCGCTCCCTATCACATCGCCACAAACCCTCTCGACCTCGACTCCAACCGTCTCTGGAAGAAGAGGTCATCCGTCCTTCCACTCCCGTCCCCAACTCCATCATCACCGCCCCTATCCTGACCGCCGACCCCCAGCCCGTCCTCCTCCAACCCACCACCTACGACCCAGCCGCAAGACGGAGTGCGGCCGCAGACCCAGACGAAGGCATCTCCCCCGTCCAGCGCAACATTGAGCAGGAGGAAGCTCATCGGCTCCTCGCCGAAGACGCCGCCGCCCGGACAAATGCGTTACAAAAAGCCAAGGCTGCTGTCCTGTCCAAGCTGAGCCGCGAGTTCTGCCACAGCAAGAAGCCGCGCGTGGGCGAGGCGAACGCCTGCCGGTTCCTGGCGGGCAGGGACTTGAGCACCGCCTTTGGCCCCGGGATGGTCATGGAGGATCGGAGGGGGTTGGAGAGCCGGAGTGTGCTGGTGCCTCTCATGTTTAGCCGTTCATGAGGGGACATCTTGTGTGTGGATGTTAGAGGTGGAAAGCTCTTGGAGAGAGTGAGGTTATGACTTTTAATGAGATATGATTGATCATGTCCTTTTTATTTCATGTATTTACGTATAACGACATTCTTTCCGAGGAAACAAATGTTCATATGTATTAACGCCGGTAACTCTGCTTCTCTGGAACTCTTGGTGATATGTTCCTCGTACTAAACTCCCTATACATATATACCCAGTATCAAGTGCTCTCCTTGGTAATCGTCTGCAAGGCCTTGACATACTCGGCAACTTCTTTAAGTCCTGTCAACGTCAAGTCCCTCCTCCGTCCCTCCACAATGACAGTCGGCACCGCATCGTTATCCCTCCCTACACTCCTAATCTTATCCTTAGTTTCCCTCTCCCCCCTCCCCTTATCCTCAACCAGACTCTTTGCCTCCTTCTCATCCACGCCAGCCTCGACGCAGGCCTGGATCAACGTCTCGTCGGCGCCTGGATGCTTTCCCTCCGCAAAATAAAGCCTAAACACGGCGTCCACGAGCTTGTTGGCGGTTTCCACACCGGAATCCTCTTGGACCTGCTGGATGATGCGATGCGCGGGAAACGAGTTGCCCGTCGGCCCCGTGAAAGCGAGGGGAATGTTCAGCGGCTCCGCCAGGGAGAGCATGTGTGCCTGGAAGAGTTGTTGAGCGGCTTCGTTGTCGTTGTGTTGGTTGTGAAGGGCGTGTGCGGCGCGGTCCTCAATTGTGGCTGCGCGGTTGGGGCTGGGCTGGTATGGGGAGAAGTGGAGGGTGAAGGAGATAGCGGATGAGGAGGAGCGGACTTGGGAGAGGGCTTCATCGAGTCTGAGAAGGCATTAGATGGTTATCTAGTTGGGTTGTGTATAGTATCATGAGAACTGTGCCTTTTCTTTGCGATGTATGTCCTGGGGTGGCATTAGTGATGCTGATAATGACGCCTGAGATGAATGCTTACCAAGGACAGATGACGTCCATGACAAAGGTGACTTGAGATTCATACATGGTGAACTATTAGGGAGTGCTGTTTAAGAGTGAATCTACTAATGATGATGTTTCCTGTCAGAGTCTTATAGATGGCGGACGGAACGGAATGCGGGGAAGTGCAGACCCGCACCGGACCTCCGGCTGCCCGGAGCTGGGGTACGGACGGGGATCGACAACGGTTGATTCCAAAGCATCCCCACACCTCAAGGATTCATGCCAGATCTCACTCATATGCACCAAGGCTGGAGGACATGAAACTGGGGGTATCTTTGAAACGTGAATTTTTCCTCGCTGGGTACCTCGTCTAGTCAAACGTCATCTTTGTGCCCGTATGCTTCACCACCGCACCTGTCAACCTCGCGACCGAGATATCCTCCGCCTCCTTGAGAGGCTTCGCCCCCCCTTCTCCAGCACCGTTGCCATCTGCTTGATCAGACCTGCGCGGCGGGGGTCTCCCCCGTGGATTGCTGTTGTCCCCATTCACCTTTCTGTCCTTGCCGAACCGCTTCTTGTACCGCACTTGGTCGTCCTCAGCCAGCTCGATCTTGAGCTCCCGGCCCAGCATCCGATTCACCCACCACTTGCGCGTCTTGTACTGCTTCTGCCGGGGCTCATCCTTGTCCTCCTCCTCGTCATCATCATCCTCCTTGAAATCCTCCTCCGTCTCAACCTCCTCTTTAATCTTGACAAAGCCCTTGACCGCCCACGCAGCAGCCTCAGGCTCCTTGAACTTGACCCAGCCGTAACCCTTGCACTTGCCCGTGTCCTCAAACGTCGCGAGCTTGGCCCACTCGATCTCGCCGCACTTTTCAAAGTTCCTGTGCAGGTCGTCCTGGGTCGTCTTGAAGCCCATGTTGCCTACAAAGATCTTGCGGCTGGCGTTGTCGTCCTTTTTCTGCTGCTCCTTGGGCTTGCTCTCCGCAGCGTCCTCCGCGACGGGCTCGGGCTCCTTCTTTGGGCGTCCTTCAAAGGACGTGGCATCCTTGATGAGGAGTTTGCGTCCCCCGAGCTCCGTCTCGGAGAGTGCAATCGCAGCAACCTTGGGACCGATGTCTGTGAAATCCACGTAGGCGAAGCCCTTGTTTGTGGGCTTGGCGCTCTTGTCCCGGCCGGGCTCCTTGTTTGTCGGCAGCTTGACGCGGGTGATCATCTCGTCGGCGATGACCTCGCCCGAGTTGTCCACGAGCCACTTGCGCAGCTCGACTGGCGTGACGTAGAAGGGAAGATTGCCGATCCAGACACCATGCTCTGACCGTGCAGTGTCCTTCTTGTCCTTGCTCTCTTTATCGCCCTTGTTTTCATCGTCGCTGTCCTGCTTGGGGGGCAGAGCCTTGCCCTTCTTGAGCGCGCGGCGGGCGCGCTTGGACGGGGGTTCGGGGGCGGTCAGGTCGACCTCGATCTCCTCGACTTCGATCTTGCGCTTTGAGGACGGCGTGGGCTTCGTCTCGGCCATGTCGACATCGTCGGTCGCTTCGATCTTGGAAACCTTTTGAGGCTTCTCGGCCTTGGACTCTGACCGGGAGGACTTGGACTTTTTCTCCTTCTTTTCTTTTGTCGCCATTGTGAGCTGATTGGCTTTGACTGGTCGAGAAGCATCAATTCAGAACTCAACACGGAATCAGAAAATTTCCAGGCTGGTTTTGCGATAAGCGATAAGACGGCCGGAGAGGTGGGTCACCCGTGCCGAAGGCTGGACCCTGGCCAGAACAAAATTCCTCCGGGTGCGGGGCATGTAAATGCCGTTTGATGAGTTGTCGGAGATGGAAAAAAAAAAGTGACCAACCTCTTGGAATAGTAAAGACTCTGATAGAGTCTTGAGAAAGATTTGCCGATATATTACTGGTCCTATTACTGTGCTGTGCAGTTCAATGAATGGCGGTCTACAGAGTGACTCAACTAGCGATCCAATGCTACCTACACTGAAACTTGCGACAAGGTAGGAGATGGATCTACAACCAGAGGTCACCGCCGCACGGCCGTGTTTGCTTCAAGCATGCCCCTGGAAACTCCCGAGCTATCTTGCCGGCAACTGGCATAGTGACATCGCATGCTCAAAACGTGGTGGTTTCCTAGGCCGAAAGGTTCACGCCAGCGGGGCTGGAGGGTGTCTTGGCACTAAGAGCGGGAAATGAAAGGTTGCATCAATGCTCGATAGTTTAGCGACAAGACTGGCGTCGTCATAGCCAAAGATGAAAATATTAGAGATGAAAGGCTCTTCTCTTTCTTGCGCATATCCTGTTAAACCCAGACAAGCACCCCCATTGACAGCTCATCGCATCGTAACCGCCTTAGCAGATTCACCCTAATTCAACTCTCAATGGCCAGCGCTTACGTCGCCGCATTGAATCGGCGTCGCTAGCCACATCGTCGGTTCCTTGGACATGCGGGTGACCAGGGAGCGGCGCCCGTGGATTGGCCCAGCATGGCCGGAGCTTTCGATGGTGGCCACCAACCCGGATGCACTTTTCATCACATCGAGGATGGTTCAGAGGTCGCTGGGTGTCGAATTTGCGTTATTGTATTTTTCTTCTGAGAGCATCTCTGAATGAGAAAATTAGCGCATTAAAAGCTGCCCGAGAGATGCTTGCTTTGGGTCCGGGGCCGACAAGCAGAAAGCAAACCAAACAGTGCGCCGAGCCCGTCGCCGGCTAGGCCGTGACCGGGGTACGAAATCGGCAAAAAACCCGACCCGTCGAGCGGCCCGGACCCAAGTCCTCGCAGCTTGTCTCGCCCTCAAATGACAGCCGGAACCGGCAACCGACTGGCCCGCACGCCGTTCCGCTGAACACGTGTGCTAGTTAGCTTACGAGGCGATACCTATCCTTCCGGCAGAATTGATAGATCGAATTTGAAGAAGGGAAAGGACGAAAAAAAAAGGAGGAGAAAAAAAAAGATAGCTTGCTTGTGCTGTGAGAGTCATGACAGAAGTGTAAGGATCCATCTCATCCATTGAAAGCTGGAACGACGACGCCTCCGCCACAGAGAGGGTCATCCAGGTTGTCTCCACTCGTCACCCACTGTAGCGGCTCCCTAGCAGATACGCCATGACCCCTCTGAACGCTGCCTGTCACGTGCGGCATAGCCATGCCCAGCTCCTCCTCACTGGCGGCTTTCGCTTGCGGGCCTCACCTCCACTCAACCTTGGCCCCAGCGCCGGGCCCTTGTAGCGAATGAGGTGCCCGTGACCCAAGGCAAAAACGCTAGCCCCAGACAACCAAAAACGACCTGGAATCTCCCTCAAGGCCCAACCCCAAGTTCACTCCGTCCTTCATCTTCCTCCACCTTTCAAAAAATCTCTCCCACGCCATCCGCTTCTCCCACCTCGACGGTTCCGCTACAACAGCGTCGCCTGTGCCCGCTCAAAAGTGTCGTTCCTGGCCACTATCCGCTGAGCATTTTCGTCTCGCTCGCCTGCTCAGTGGCTTGGCCGTACCGCTGGCGGCTCACCTTGTCATCTCCGGCCTACGTACCCGAGCTACGAGAAACGTCGACTGTGCACGCTCACCTCTCAACACCAAGAGATTTGCCTTGCTGCCTTCCTCGATCGACTGCCTGCTCTTTCAGGCAAACATTCGATCACCTTGATTCTCGTCGCCCCTGGTTGAATTATTCACTCACCCATCGACCACCGTCGGAACATCGCCATCGAATACCGTCAGGTTCATTCCACCTTTCACCATGAACGTTCTACTCTCGCCGCAGCCTCCGGTCTTTCCTCACCAACACGAAAACCCCCGCCTCTCCCCTCAGCGATCCTGTAAGTTCATTGATTTTCATCCCTTCCCACTCCAACTCCCTAGCCTTTATTACCCCTTAGTGTCCTTGCCACTAACTTGTCAGTGTCGCCTTTTCACAATATGGCCTCCCGCAAGCGAAAAGCCGATGAAGATGGTGACGAAACAATGTCTCCCCGAAGCTCTCCCACCATTGCCGCTCGACCTCTTGCTCGCCCTTCCAAAAAAATCCGATCGAACGAAGTCATCGGCCGACCTCTCTCCCTCCCTCGACTCCTCGAGACTCTTGATATTTCCCAGCTGAGGACCGCCCTTGAGCGGATATGTGAAAGGCACCCGGATATCGGCCATGAACTTGTATCTGGGGCTCCTCGCCCATCCGTCTCGTCGGCACTTGAGGTTTTGAAGGGGTACATGGACAAGCTCAGTGATGCAGCTCCTTACGGCAATTCGAGTGCCGAATACACCTATTACCGAGTCAAGGAGCCCCTTGTGGCCCTAATTGACGCCCTCTCCGACTTCACTCCCCAGTTCCTCCCTCCCAATGAGACTCAGCCCACCAAGTCGCTCGAGTTCTTGAACGAAGCTACCAATATCATCCACAAGCTCCCTGACTGGGAACCCCAGACATATCGACACCACAAGGAAAATGCGTACGAAGAGATCTCCAAGGCTTGGGCGCTCGTCATAAACGAGGCAGGAAAGAGAGCTGGTGGCTTCAACTTGCACAGTGGAGGATGGGACCAGATTCTGTCACGACATAACGAACAATCGGGCGGCCGTCTTGCTTCCGCGATCAATGCCATGTCCACGAGTGTCGGCTGGATGGGTCCCAATGCAAACCCTGGGCCGGGTGGTCCTTCTGACCCCAACTCCATCCTGAACCAGCTTATATCTGGTACATATGGGGCACCCGTCAGAGTTGGACCTTGGTAGGTAGGACGGTCGTCTGCCTGAACCCTTCGGAGGATCATGATTGCATATCGCGGCGCATCGGACGAGTCATTGCACATATTACGACCGCATCATTACGACAACTTTCATTTGGCATCACGGGCTGGCATAGACTTGAGGCATCCCTTTTCGTGTCACGGCAGGGTGGTTGGCGTTTTTTGCTTGCATTTCTTGATATCCCTTTCTTTCACTTGCAAATAGCAGGGATTAGGGTTGCTGGGGGATTTCGTTATATTCTCACAGCCTTGACAGCGCGGACAGACCGCGTGTTCCTGTATGTAGACATTTGATTATATTTTATTTGTCATCCCCAGTCTTTTGCTCTCCAGAGATGATTATAGGTAGATTGTGGCTAGCCATAAATGGGCCGGCATTTCTCCAGTATTGCAGCAACTTAAAGTAATAATAAGACCGTAACTGCATTGCGTACGCAATCAACCCAGTGCAGCTACGATCTTCTTATTATTATTGCTTTAAGTTGCTGCAATGCAAGGCATTGGGTATGATACCTTTTCTACTGGGGAAAATATTGGGCTTTTTTTACTGGGCTGCCTGATCTACCTATTGGCATAGGAAAAGGCCAAAAATCAACACATTGTTCTCTGGTATGAGATAATTGACAGTTCTGAGGATCCAATACAAGCCGTCCAAGAGTGTGATTTCCGCGTCATCATCTTACGTTGTCTAGGTTGTACCCCAAGCATCGCTTGTCCGTAGGCGACGGCCCGGAGATTTGCCTGAAGCGGAAATTCTAGACCCCTCCAATGATATCACTGACACGCTGTGGGATACTCAACCGCTGCTCTTATCAATCTTCATAGCAATCGGAGTTTTCACATGATGTGTCGCTTCTATGCACTTTATCAGTCTCACTATTGGACCTTGAACCGAATTGGGTTACTAAAGTGTACATTTCCTAAAATCTCATCTCAAATCAGTGATATATGTGGCGACTGATGGCCTTCAAGAAGCCAGTCGCAACGCTCTCCTGAGTTTGAACTTTTGACTAATGGAAACCAACCCTGCGAACAGCTCGCGGTTGCCAAAATCCCCATGTGCTTTCACCGCTCCGAAAACTTTTGAACAAGATGGGGCCGTTGGTCAGTAGTGCGGTAGAGATCGGCGATCGCTGAAACTAACGGTCGATGCAAAGATCCTATTTCGTTGATGTATGACTCAAATTCCGGCAATCATCTCTTCAACCTGGATGGATGCTAGAGTTTACTTGACAACGAGAGGGCCTTTCCTTTTTAACACATAGTTAAAGAGTTCCTGGACCATGGAAGAAGCCTCTTGAACTTGATGTAGAGCGATGGTCTACAGGCCACGACGGTTCAGTTCGTCAAGAGTGTAGATTGCCATCTCTATAAGAGCTTAGCATTATTGGTCTTAAAAGTCACAAGGTGTTGGCGCGTGATGAGAGCAACCTATTTATCCCATCGATTTGTGGTAGTTTATACCTAACAAGCCATAGCGTCAAGGGCGTTCTCGTTGAAGAAGACGATCGAGAAACCGGTGGGGCGGGCGTGGGGTCTCCCGGCGATCCAGCAAAGAAAGAGTGGAGCACTTTCCAGGCTCTTTAGCTCCGTGATCACGTGCTCTCCCGTCATCCTAGGCATTGACTCAAGAGAGGCGCGACTGCCTGGCCGTGAACGCGTCCTTATCACTGAATAACCAGCCCGCCCCGACTGGGCAAAATTTACATCAACTACACCACACTCGGCCTTGCACATCCATTTCTTGTCCCTTGCTTCACCTTGATGTCGAGATAAACAACCTCCAGTGCTCAACCATCCACCATGCCTGCGTATGTCGCCGGACGTGTCGCGTTGCTTTCGAATCCTCAACTAACCATGCTCTCAGTCCGGGCGACCAACACACGGCAGTGACGAATCCCTTCGAGGAGCAGCGCCCGCGGGTCGCAGAATGGGCTGCTAAAGATATCGCTACCATCTCTGCCAAGCTCGACAGGCAACTCGGTCCCGAATATATCTCGGCGCGTGCCGGCCCTGGCGGTACCAAGGTCCACTATCTCACTGCTGAGAAATGCATCACGCTCGCGAACGAGGTTTTTGGTTTCAACGGATGGTCGTCCTCCATTCAGAACATCCAAGTCGATTTCGCCGACGAGAATCCCCAGACACAACGCGTTAGCATTGGCCTCTCGGTCATCGTCCGAGTCACGCTGCGAGACGGGACCTACCACGAAGACATCGGGTACGGGTCGATCGAGAATGCCAAGGGAAAGGCAATGGCTTTTGAGAAGGCCAAGAAGGAGGGCACTACCGACGGGCTAAAGCGCGCCCTAAGAAATTTTGGCAATGTCCTGGGCAACTGCATATACGACAAGGATTATGTGAAGCAAGTCACAAAGATGAAAGCCGAGCCCGTCAAGAGGTTTGACCAGGATAACCTCCATCGCGCCGAGTATATTAAACGCGAAGCTGTCAAGTCGGCTCCTGCAGCCCCAGCCCCCCCAGCGACGACGACCGTGGTGAAAACAGAGCCCGCCCTTCCCATGTCGGAGTCCTTTGAGGACTTCCTCGGAGGTATGCTCTCCTCGGATGGTTTTGAGGAAATCGAGGCTGAATATTTGTAGAGCTTGACGAGGCGGACTTTTGCGTACCAGAAGATGGTCACCCGGACGAAGTCATGTTGTCCACCTCCATACTGGGTCAAGGTGCCAATGAGAAGCCTTCACACAACCCTCCGGCTCAACGAATCCAGCAACAGCCTAGCAGGTCGACTTCTGCTGGGCCCGCGAGCCGAACGCCGCAAACGCCGAATCAAGGATATCAGCGCCCAGATGCCGCAAATGCTGGCCCGCAAGGCTTTTCGAATCGTCCCCAGGCCGGACCTGTTGGCCGAACGACTCCAAACCAGGCTGGAAACCCTCGTCCACCGCCAAATGCGGCTCAGAACATGCCCGAAACTGTGGGATTCTTTTCTGCGAAAGCGGTTAACCAGTTACCCGATTCTACGCTGCAAGGTTCGAATAATGCTCGTCTTGCAATGCCACAGGGGCAGCAAGCTTTCAACCCTAAAGCCGAAAGCCCTTCCATCCGCAAGACTCCAGGTATCGACCATAATTCATCCAAACCAGTCGCAAAGAATGGCCAGCATGTTGCCCCGAGTAGCAGCCAGGCACGTGCTACGCCGCACTCCAATACCAGCAGCTTCACCCCTGTGCGGCCGTCCATGCCCAGTTCTCAGAGCTCCCGTGGGAACGTTGTGAACCCCTCACTGGACCAGACTCGCCGAATTGGTGCCCCGGTTGGCCCCGGTAGTCCTCTCTCGAATAGAGGATCGTATCGCCCGCCGGCACAGAAGCGGCCGCCGCCTGCGGATGGGAGATCCCCCTTGGCTGATCTTCCTGCAAATGGGAGTGGACCAACGACATCTGCTACGACGAACGGGATGGACGCAAAGAGACAGAAGATGGCGTAGATATTCAAATTTGGAACTTGGGGTTGGACGGGAAGGAAATGGTTCACGGAGTACGGCGCATCGATATTCAAAGAGTTTCGTCTTGATTGCAAGGAGCTCAGGTCTGGGATATCTATTACGGGATGCAAGCAAGCAAGCAAGCGCAGAATGGCTCGGAGCCTGGAGTTTAGCCAGTAGAAAGCTGGGATTTGCCTCTAGAATCGCGACAAAGAAGCAGTGTATTTCATGATGCACGTTGCTGATTAGGGGCGATCACTCTTGTTTCCCTGATTACTATGGGATTGGGGACATGATGGAAGCAACGGGTCCTTGTTCTCTTCGTACATTGATTCCTGATCTATATTTACATGGTTCATTGGACCTGGCAGAGTGGTGAAAGCAGGTATTCCTTTGCAGGCGGCCTTCCAGGTTGTTATGTTACATATCAAGGACAACGTCTCATCGTACACTGTTTGACTCCGTAACCGCTCACTTGGAGCTGAGCTTGGCCAGTCCTGAACGGGCCTGCTTCGCTGCTAGAGGGAAGTCGAACTTATTCGCCATATCAATACACTGGTTGTACTTATTTCGGGCCAGATCATTGTTTCCCAGCATGGCAGCAATATCGCCCCAGTTGCAGAGAGCGACGGCACAGGCCTCATCACACTCGGCAGTACGCTCACTGCCCTTGACATCGTTGGCATGCACGTAGGCATTCTTGGCCCAGTTCTGCGCAGCCTCGAGACACTCCTTCCGGGTCGCGGGCATGGCCGGGTCGTGCAGCTCCCTGATCACGTCCGAGGTCTCGCCGGCCGAGGCGGGAACGAAGATGGGGTGCTGCGCGAAGCTGGCGGCGAGGTTGTTCATGATGATGGGCCGGTGGCAGGGCGTCTCGCAGAGCCGGAGGGCCTGGAAGAACAGGGGGATGGCGAGGTGGAACTGCGACTTGCGCTCGTAGTCGCGGCCGAGGGACTCCATGGCGCCGCCCATCTGCTCGGGGGTGAGCCAGTCGCCCTCGCCGGGCTTGACGCCCTCGTCCTTGCGGCGGCGGAACTCCTTCAGGCAGGTCTCGACGGCCCAGAGGAGGTGCTTTTGGGAATTGTCAGGGTCGAGGACGTGTTCATCTGCGTACAGCTCCCCGAGCTTGATGGCGATCCCGACGCACTTGGTGAGGATCCGCCGTCGCTTGTGCCAGAGGCTCTCGGGGACAAAGTCGTCGTCTTTCTTGTCTTGTTCAGAGGCCGAGGCGGATTCATCAGCGTCTGCCTCGACGGCCTCAGAAGGCGGCTTCACAAGCCTGCCCTCGTCGTTGATCTTGCCGTCCCTGACAGACTGCTCCATGACGGCGATCCACCTGTTGCAGTCGGCCAAGACGCCCTCCAAGACCTGCAGGCACCCGGTGTAGTTGGCAATCTTCTGGAGCCAGTGCGACGTCTGGAGGCGGATGCCGAGGACCTCGTCGGAGTAGGGGTCCAGGCCGTGCTCGGCGCACTGCTCCATGGCGCGCTTGTAGTACTTGAGGGCGAGCTCGGCATCGGGGCTGATGTTGGTGTAGTAGAGGGCGCGCCGCAGCGAGTCGGCGATGGGCTTGGGGTATCTCGTGAACTGGTAGTGGTAGAAGTAGGTGAAGTAGAGGTAAACGGTGTAGCCGGCAATGACTGATACGACGGCGAGACTTGTTCTGTTAGCTAGGCGAGGTAATCGGGGAGAGGCGTGAGCAACGCACATGAACAATCCTAGTGAGGTAGCCCCCGGGCTTTGTCGGAACGCCGTCTTGATGCCATTCGGGCTCATGGCTACGACAAGACTGCGCAGACCAGCTCCGAGGGCGCGACCGGCGAACTGGCGAAATGTGATCTGAGGTTGACTGGGTGGTTGGTTCCTCCTAGGCAGCTGATTTCCCTTGGCTTCCAAATCCTTATCCGACGAATTGGCCCTGGAATCAGTCGTCTGGAGTCGTCGCTGGTCCGGCCGGAGGGGAATGACGGCCCGGAAGCTGAAGGTTGCCGAGCGCGACCGGAGCTGGACGGAGAGTAGACCGGAGGTTGCATGCTGCAGGCATCTCCCACGAAGGGGCCTCAGCGAGGCGACGGCTGAGACCGACATATGGCAAGTTGCCCCCCTGATCTGAAGCAATGGACAGGGCGATGTCGGGTCGTCTTATGATGGGTTTTGTTGGTTGATATTGCAAAAGCTGTTGGAAAGTCTGGCCATCATAGCTATGCACGGGCCAACTTCGGCGAATGCTGGCCCGTGCGTTGCTAATCAACAGCGATGACCGAGGCTTTGAGGGTCCTGTAGCGTTAGGTAGGTATGGATTGCGTCCATGGTGGGGGGGAGAGAAAGGCATGACGGAATCCTTCAAGCTCACTCTTTACTCTTATCCTCACCCACAACCAACTTCACCATTCATCAATTTGCTTTCACTCATAAACCATGTCTGGCAAGTTCGAGCCCAAGATTCCCGTAAACCTCGACCCCCCAAAGGACGACCCCATCTCGCAGGAGGAGCTTGCTAGGTCCAACGGTACGGCCCGGTCCCTCTCCCCCCGCGCTGACACTTATGAGGATGAGGATGGGGATGAAGATGCGACACTCTTTCTCAACTTCAATCATCGGCAATCTTTGAACATGGCACTTCTAGCTAACTCAATGGCAGGTACCGATGGCGGCAAGTGCTACGTGGCCATCAAGGTATGTCGACACGCATCACATGGCAGTGTGCAACATTCTTCTTAGCCCCCAGGACTGAGATGTGTTGAAAAAACAGGGCAAAGTCTATGATGTGACAGGAAACAAGGCCTACCAACCCGGAGGCTCATACCACGGTAAATCTTTCATACCAATACATGTAGCTTGAGATAGAATTGGCTAACAATGCCAGTCTTTGCCGGCAAGGACGCCTCGAGAGCGCTGGGAAAGACGTCGACCAAGCCCGAGGATGCGCTCCCAGAGTGGCAGGACCTGGATGATAAGGAAAAGGGCGTCCTCAACGACTGGGTCACCTTCTTCTCCAAGCGGTACAACGTCGTCGGCGTCGTGGAGGGCGCCACAAACATGGATTGACTAGCCGAGTTGCCTCCGAGCGTCCAAGTCAAGTTATAAATCTTTTTCCAACTTTTTTTCCGTTTCGTCTCTATTGCACCCGTATACGTGTGTGGCTGTGCGGCATCATTGTCTTGCACGTTTTGTTATTCTCCGCTGTTGTGAGCTCGTGGGATCTGAGACCTCTTGAATACCTTCAGCTCATGATGATGGCTCATCAAGGCTGTGCTAAAGGCGACGGAATAAGTAAGCTCGGTCTTTATCATGCTTATTGCCAACATGCTCCGTTTCGAGTATCAACACCCAGTCAATGGAATTCACCGTCTTCATACGAACCTGCCTGCGTATTTGGAACTCCTGTCCGTGCTCGAGTCCGCCCTAGGTCATACCTAGATGAAGCCACATCACAGGCAATGCCCATTACGGAGGCTGGATGCAAAGCAAAACCTCTCTCGATTCCTCAGCGCACTTGTATGGCGCTACCATCGTTGCACAAAACAAGCCGCGGCTTTCTCCGCCACTGCGCTCTGGGCTCTTAATTGCGGCGCCGTTTACGGACGTAGGGTTCCATGCCTCTAGCCGATAGACAGCAGGGGGTACACATCCAGAACTGACAGCTCAGTTCCACATAGTTCGTACGTGTTAACAATCGAAACCCGTAGGACGATCCCCGGGTATCATCCCGTGTAACGTATGAGGTCTTCGACGACCTTCTTAATCAGGCTCGGTACCTGGTTCTGCACCACTGCACTGTCTGCATGTGTATCGAGTCCAGAACAAGCTAAAAGATGATTTGACTATCTATGCAAAAGGGAATACGTGATGTGCCGAAAACGGTATGCCTCCCAAATGAAGCCCCCCAGAATACCTAGAGAATTGAACAACGACCCCAGAAGATGCTGTTCGGAGCTCTCCTCTCCTCCGCCAAACTCGCCAAAAACTGAAAGCGCCAGACTACTGAGAACCTTGACTACGCACGGGTTGGCCGTTCTGGTAGTGCTGCTCCTGCACTTCCATGGCCTGCTGAGCGGCCGTGCAGTCATCGCAAGGCACGGATTGCCGCCATGAATTGCGGAGAACCTTGACGCCAAAGCATTGGTGGTTTGGGTCGTTCCGGGCAAAGTGGCAGTAGGATTTGAGGCGAAGGGTAGAGTGCTTGCATACAAAGAGAAACTCTTCCCAGTCGCACATTTTGGGTTGTTGAGAGGAGATTGTGCGTGCGTAGTTCTGGTTCGCCGGTGTTAGCCAAAGCTACGCAGCAAGAGAGCTTTGCTGACTTACGTTGA
This sequence comes from Fusarium setosum, assembly GCA_013623625.1. Lineage (NCBI taxonomy): Eukaryota > Fungi > Ascomycota > Sordariomycetes > Hypocreales > Nectriaceae > Fusarium > Fusarium setosum. The sequence goes on along the minus strand of JABFFE010000952.1, from coordinate 19,491 downwards.
GTACTCGTGCTTGGGTGCCTTGTAGTAGTATGGAGGCGGCAGTAGGATCAGCTTTGATGGATAAGCTGCAAAAGGTTCTGTCGTAGAAAGACGAATCAACGGAGTCAGTTGAGGCAGGACTCGAGGCCTTTATAGACACAGCACGGCCATGCCAGCGTCAACAACATGCTCCCAAAGAAAGCTTTGTCCTTCTAGTTCCTTGATATTGTGGCTGTTGCCCACATGTTGAACAATGGCCCAAGATGCATGTTCACGAACCCAGAGATCCAATAGTTGCAGGATTCTCCAGCATCCCATGCATGAAATCGATGGTATCTGCACAGGTAGTCTGATAGATCACTTCCAGCAGAGAAAAGCTGATCGCCACGCATCTGGCTACCCAGCATTCTTGACAAAACGAGCAGTGTGCATATAGAAGACGCAGATATCCGGGGAAGCGTGGGGAAAGGGGTCAGGACTCGAGGTTTTGGTCACACAGTGTGGTTCATGACAGCTTGATAGAAACGGCAACGAGTCGAAACCATGAACTGTCCCCGGTGACAGTGACCTGGTGCACTGTGTCGACAAACATTCAGTTTAAAGGAATAAGCCCACTGCACTGTATCCTTGGTCTTCACTTGAAGAGCACTCCGGGGCAAGTCTCGATGGTCGAGGCAAGCAAGCCAGTCAGCAAAGTGATGGAGATATACCACCCAACGATATTGATCTCCAGAAATTAACCCCTGGGACCGACATGTTGTTTGCGATGCGCACATGAGCATACATACGCCATCTTATATTGGAGATGAAGCCCATGCCCAGCCTTATAGACAGATGCTTGTTCTAATGGGGGGGCAGTCTTATGTAGAGAGCGTTCGTAGTCAGGCTTTGACGGTCTGGGCGAAAGGTTGGCGGGAAGATGCAGGAAAAGCAATGTAGCTAACGAACCTGGTTGATGCAGGCGTCCCAAATCAGGTACATAGCTTCTTGGAAGAACAATTGAGGCGCAGACGGGACAAGAGGAAAGGAAGGGAAGGGAAGCAGGCGGCCGTCACTAACGCCGCAAGTTCAGGCGTGAGAAGAGGAAACAAAGGGAGGCCATGGCATGCTGATTGAGTATGATGAGAACGGTGGGAGGCCATCAGAGACACACACATGATGGTGGATGGAGTCGTAGGTCAAGTCGCCAATGGATGACAAGTACCTGGGTAGGGGGGGTGGTAAATTGCCGATGCTGGTGGTTGGCACAAATAGCATTGGGATCGGGGAATTGTGATTGCTGCCACTGAATTGAATCGAATCGGATCCAATCCACAGTTCCCAGACACGACGCGGCAGCATGCTGCAGTTATTAGAGGTGTTGGTCTGACTCAAAGTCCAATTTGAAAGCTCAAATGTTCTCGGTGGGGGCGCAGCTTGGGTGAGATGAGATGAGACGAGGTGAGCCGCATTTCATCTCGTAATCACAACATTTGCGACTCCAAACAAGCTGCAGAGAACAACTCCCCAACCGTGGCTGTATCGCATCATATCGTGAGTCAGTTCACTGCCAAGATTGCACATTGCACCCACAGGAGAGCATCGTGAGATGCTGGCTGGACAGACAAGAGGGGGGGATGAAAAGCAAATGTGGGGAGCCCAGGTGCCCGAGGCGTACTCTGCCACGGGTTTTTGTTTTGCGACCGTCACGCACTTGAGCCGCATCCCGTCGGGTCGTGGTGGTCGTGGTTCGCAAACGGCGTTTTTCTTAGGTGGGCGAACCAGGCCGCACATGGTTTTAGTGTGCTGTCCTGCCTCGTGGTTGCCTTTTGGTTGCCTTCTGGCTGCCTACGAGCTCGGGGGGCTGAATCTCGCGCGCCCATTGGTCAATACCGTTCGAGTTTTGGTGCAACGCCTCCAAAGTGAGGCGGTCTTGCGGAACACAAGAGCCCATCTTAGAGGACCTGGAAGGGCTTGTGTCTCGTCGCTGGCGGCCCAACAATCCCGCGTCGTCATTCCCATCCTCCTTCCCTTCCGCTCCTCCTCTTCATGACCAGTCCATCGCAACCTCCAATATCTCCTCCTCATTTGCCTCGTCTTTCCCCTTTTCCTCTCTCCTTCCCCCCCGCCACTTCTTGCCACATTATTTGCATCGTCCGTCATTCATGACCATAGTGCCTAGCTGCTGTGGTGATCACCGACGCGAAGCATCAACTTTGCTGCCTGCGCATCTTTCCGCCTCAACGACTCTCTGTCTCTGCATCAGCCTCCGCCTCTGCGGCGTCCGCATTCTCTCTTTTTTTTTTTTTTGGTTCTTTGGATCATTTTTATGTCATTTTCGGTCGGGCTCCCAGCAGCCTCGAAACAACACCGACCTTCCCGGCCGTGACCACTACTCGCGATTGAACCTGGATCCCTCCCTGAACAGGGACTTCGAATCAACCCTCCGTATCTGATGAGGCTCAGCGAGCCTACGCTCCTCATTTTTGGCTCATGTATGCCTGTCTTCTTTTCTTGGTCGGGTCATCTTGCTTTGGACGGCGACACAACCTCCTGCCGTCTACGTTGCTTCCTCTTTGACTTGCTTACCATCACTCCCCGGTCCTATCCTGAACTGATGAGACATGGGTTGTCGAGTTCCTTATTCCCTCTTCTTATACCATATACCCCCATCTTAGCCCAACTATTTGGATTGCTTGCTTGGACTCAAGCGTATAGCATCTCTAGTCCTAGTCACGTCATCTACCTTGATATCCTCGCTCTACTGCGAGTCGCTTGGTAGTACCCCCTTACTACCTTCCACAATACAAATATATCCAGGCATCATCAGTTTTAATGCCCAAGACCGTACCCTCCTTATCCCCACCAATCACCCCTTCGGGACTGTCCTATAGTCTATACAAACTCTCAAGTTGTGTAATCTTCAGATACTGACACAATCATGAGCAGCCCTTGACCGCTCCCCGATTCGTTTTTTTTTAGCCTCCTCCCTACAGCTTCTTGTTGGCTGATCCGCAACTATTCTCGTCTATCTTCACCGTTGTTGCTCGGGTAAACAGTACGACTCCAACATTGGGATAGGCTTGGTCTTTTCCCCTGTGATAAACGCAAGCTTCCCTAGACAAGATCTCCGTCATGGACTCCTTTAATCCCTCTCTGGACCGACGCAGGGGCGTCAACACCTCGAGCCAGGGAGCACAGCAACAGAACACAGCTTTGAGTCCTTTTAGTCAAACGAGACCCCAAGTACCTCAACACTGGAGTTGGGGCGATGACCCGTGGACCCATCTAGGCTTTCCCGCTCCCCCCAGTGATGGTCCGGCTCGCCAGCAGATCCTAGGAGCCGCCGGTTTCCAGACCTCTTACCAGGACTTTAGGAGCAAGCCCCTACTATCTGAGTGTGATACCTGCCCGGATGATTCAGCCTATGGAACCGGAAGCCGATTGACAATTTCGGCATATGGGGAAGATCCAGATGCAGATGCCCAAAACTTGGGATCCCAGAATCCCGAGGCCCAACTGGTGGGCAGGAACCTGCAATCCCTCCAACTGGATACAACAGGCAATTCCCAGTTCGAGGCATGGAACCGCCCTGCCCCTCCCCAGAGCATTGTCACAGCTCCAGTTGCCGGAGAGAAAGTCTGGGCCTGCAACCAATGCAACAAACGGTGCCGCACCAGGTCCGAGCTGAGGTGAGTCCAATAGCTTCTGGTGCTCAAGTCAAAGGACATTTCGCTCACGATTGCTAGAAAACATGACTTAAAGCACAGCCTCCCTTTCCCATGCGACGTTCAGGGATGCTCACGCGAAAAGGGTTTCACGTCCAAGAATGACCTCGACAGACACAAGAGGACTGTTCATGGCGATCGCACAGTGGCCGGCCGTACTTTTGTATGCCGTCTTGGTGGCTGTGCCAAAAAGCACAAACTCTGGCCGAGGGCAGACAACTTCCGCTCCCACCTGACGCGTATCCACGGGAAGCGTTACCGAGCCGACGATGATCTCTCGGAGTATGTTCATCGGTATGTTGTTGTCTTCATCGGCCTTTCCGACTATTGCTCATACCCTCTAGTTCACCTCCATCGCAAGATCTCGAAGGCGTGGGAAGTGCCATGGCATACTTCCAAACCCAGGACCAGCAGTTTGGCTTTTCTCATCCATCCGGGCTGCTCATCCCATCGTCTAGCCGTGATAACTACGAGGAAGCAGCACGACATCGAACTCCACAGCCCCAGCCTAATACCAATCCTTTACCCCCGAGCTCAGTTTCAATGTCTTTTGACCGAGACACGTCCAGCCTTGCTCCAGTCCAGGAGGGCGGTGAAGTATTTATTCCACCGGATATTTTGAGTGGAACAGGACATGGCCAGCTACAGCCTAACCAAACAAATGGCGTTCCCCTCTCTCCTGCTCGATGGCGACTACCAAGTGCTGGCGAACATTCTGCTTCCAGGACTGAACATATTCCTTCTGAATCTGATCCGCAGGAAGGCCCTCCGCCCATGTCCATGGAGGATGTGTCACACGATGACAAGTCAGATGGCACAGAGGCGTCTGATGCCCCAGGTTCCAACGCTGAAGATCCGGAGACTCAGGAATCTGATGTCAGAATGGCAGACGCAGATGAAACTCGCCCTGTATCCGGAACAGCCTCACGAGAACCTGCAAAACCGGACCCCTCTAGCTTCACGGAGGAATCGATGTTCAAGCTTCTTGACAAATTCCCTAAGGAGGTCCTCAAATCCTACTTGCAAAAGGACGAAGTCCCAAGGCAAGATGCGGCCAGCAACAAGAACCAGACTCAAATGCACCAATGTGAACACTGCCCGAAGACCTTTTCGAGGCCATGTGAACTCAAGTAGGTACCATCCAGTCATTGCCGAGTCCCCTCCTTTACTGACATTATCCCTTTAGAAAACATCACAAGAGACACTCGAAGCCATACGGGTGCACCTTCGCCAATTGTAACAAGGCATTCGGCAGCAAGAATGACTGGAAGAGGCACGAAAGTATTCAGCATTACCAACTCGAGACATGGAAATGCGATCACATCAAGACAGGCTCCACAGAACCGTGTGGAAAGGTTTGCCATCGTCGGGAGAGTTTCAGAAACCATCTCACCAAGGAACACGCCATCTCGGACCCCAGCAAGGTCGAGGAGAAGCTCGACAGCTGTCGGAGAGGACGTCACTGTGACGCTCGCTTCTGGTGTGGATTCTGTGTTCGCATCATTGAGATCCCAGAGACGGACAATGCCTGGGCCAAGCGGTGTGATCACATTGACGATCACTTCTCTGGTCGTGGGCAGCCCAAAAGAGATATCAGCGAGTGGCATTCTGAGCCGGATTCAAATGACAATGACGCCAATAGACCTCGTGAAACCGAATCACAATCGTCACCAGATTCATTCAACTCGGAACCCAAGTCCCCTTGCATGGATGTGCAGCGCCAGAGTGTCAACCTCACCGCTGAGAAGGAGAAACCCAGCCGAGCTCAGAAGGAAAATTTGGTGTGGAAATGCGTAAGCTATGACATGGACTTATAACCTCCGCCAGCACCCAGCTAACATGAAGCAAAACAGCATATATGCTTTTCAGTTCACAACTTTGCAATTGCGGCCATCTGTGTTGAATGTGATCATACTCAACGTGGTTGTTCAGCTTGCGACGTATATCCAGTGTCTCTCATGGATGATGCTTAGCTCGAAGCCGCATGCCGTGATGAGAGAAGGTAACTAAGGAAACGGGAGATATGGAAAGTTCATGTTGCGCGATGAATGTTTTGATTACTGCTTTGACGATAGATGTATGATGCTGGATGATATACCCTAGTACTTGACGTGTTTGGATAAAATAATTCCGAGGGAGATGGAATTGGGCGGCCAGTTGCAGGACACAGCTTTGAATATGTTGGAAAGATTATGAATATTACAGGTTTTTGTGGTTTTTGAAATGCGTGATGTCTGTTTCGTTTGGTGCTTGACCCGATGAGAGGTTGAAGCTATCGCGACACACGTGATTGAAGATGCGGCAGAGGGCTTGACGACCAAGGGCAGAGAGCCAAACGATCTTTCCTCGTTGATCATGCAGGTTGCCTGGTTTGGCCAAGTTGTCTCATTCCATGCCTCGCCTCTGGACGTGTCTCGATAAGGCAGGCGTAGACGCCTTATGACGGAGGGAATGCAGGCCCAATGGAACATGCCACCCCAGCTACCCGTCACGCTTGCTCCGCCGGGTACCTCGCAGAGACACCCACGACTGGCACCCCCATTCTGGATGCTGAAAGCGTGCGCTATTCAAACCCAACAAGAGAGACATTCTTGCACAACACGGCAACTGAACTGTGCGGGAGGCCAACCAGGCGGCTGCGTTCTTTGCTACTTTTTGCAGGCGACATGTTTCCCACTTCGGTCACCGAGTCCGCAGCGCGAGCGTGGGGTTCTGTCTCAGTCTCAGTTGGCGCATGTCGTCGTCAAACGCATCCCGAGTACTAGGTGCGGTTTAGCTCCAAGGGTCGAGATCTGCCGCTAGGGGAAAACGGGTGGTGGTGGTAGGGTGCAGGTCCGTGACATAGGAAAAGAGATGTCTTGGGGGGAAGAGCGAGAAAACAAGTGCCGATAAGATCGGCAAACCGAGACACTCCACCTACCTAGTACACACTACAGTACAAGCTTAGCATCGCTGCATCGTGGATAGCCAGCAAGGATGGGGGTTCTCGATGTGAACTGAACTAGACTATACAAGGAGGGGGCGTCGAGAGCTGAGGATGATGGCCGGGAATGGCATAACCGACAGCTTCCCGACGCCATCTATTGTTTTTGTGCAGCTTGGGGTGTGATGTCCGGTCTGGGCATTGATGGCTGCCGGGGGGTCGGAGTACTCTAAATTCGCTGATGCTGTCCAGCCGGGGAACCAGGGACCAGGTCAGTCCTGGTGATATATCATGTAGTACGGCAACAAGTTAGTCGCTGTGAGTGGACTTGTCGGTCAAGGGCTGAGGTTCACGACGACGAGGCAAAAGCAAGTTCAAGGCAAGGACAAGGATGAATGAGAGGCGCATGACGATATCGACGATATCCGGCATAGCCCAGAAGGCGAGTCAAACTCGTTCGGGCGGTACAGGTTGCATCTCGATTATCTGAGCCCTGCACGGGGAGTGTTGGCGTTGGTTTGAGAGATAGCCTACCAGGCCGGGCTTCCGGGAACACCTGAGATCTGCGTCCAGGTCCGTCCGTCAGTGTCAGGATGGCTTGGAGGGGCTAGGTCAGAGATGAGGGCCAGGGAGGAGTGATGACGATGATGGGGCCGGCTCTGGAGAGTGCAAAGTGCAAAGTCTAAGCTTTCCGGCGCGTCAACAGCGAACAGGGTCCAAGGCATCCCAGACGCCTAAGGATATATCGTCCCGGCAGCTATTGCTCGCAGAGAAACAACCCTGCCCCCGATCACAACCCAGGAAGCGCGCTGAAAAAGAAAGGGGCCCGCCGCCACATGGTGGGCCGCGACGCCGGGCGCTCTGGAGGGCATCCTTTTCCTATTTTTTCTTCCACTTGAAAGCACGTAAATGGTGCGTCATGAGTCCTTGACAGTTCCAAGTTCGCAGCCATGACAAGGAATGGGAAATGCTAGCGAGGTCGACAAGGGGCGGGCCAGAGGGCGGCGGGCTGGGACTGGAGGTGGGCCTCCTGTCGCCGCGTGCCAGCGTCGTCAGGGCTGCCCCAGATTGCCAGGACTGCGGATATCTCCATGCTGAACAAGGGGCAGAGCGCGCCCTAGAGGGCTGAAGAGAGGATGAACTGGCATCACAAAGCTAGGGAACCACTAGCTCAGGAACTCCGCCAGATTCTCGAGATGTCGATTGGAAGGGAGAGAGATTTGGACCCGTGGCGCCAGTGCCGAAACACTGAAGGTCACGACGACGTGACATTTGGCTGCCAATCATCAGCACTTCCTAGCGGAGAGCCCTCCAAAACCAGCCATTGGATGTGTATTAGATATCAGTTCGACTCGAAACTCTGCCCAACAACGGAGTGCGAGTCCGAAAACGACAGACAGACATCACTACCGTGGACCTAGGGAGTGGAAACTCGCGCAAGACTCCATCTGCGGCCAGTGACGACCGACCCATGGAATGGTTGTTCAGCCGTCGTCCCCGATTCTCATCGATGGGCACTTGGTGCCCCTTGCTCAGCCCACCCGCTCTGCTCTGTGTCGTGGTTCTGCCTCGAGTTCAACATTGTCAACCGCCTGCTGCGTATCGAGTACCCAGGTGCCAAGCTGCCGGGCTGAGTGGACGAACACGACCATAGCCACAAGCCTCGATGCGGACAGAATGGGGGCGGTTCTTGCATTTGGGGGCCATGTTGTGCGTTACACAGGCGCCTGTTCAGCTCCAGCTCGAGACGCCCAATCGTGACAGGCCAGCATGTCCCAATAGCACCCAGAGGGAGGGCAGAACCCACTGTAGATCCCGGAGGGCTACTTTCACTGCGACTGGAGGAACCTGGTAGGCGGAATTTTAAAATGGATCAATGGACGACCGACCAGGGGTCGACAGCTGGAGAACAGTTGATGTTTGGCGTCCAGTTCAAGCCCCCAGGTGCCATCGATCGTTCGTGGGCGAAGCAGCTTCATGTCAGGCAATATTTAGGCTTCCCCCACCACTATAAACCATCTGATCAACACGAGACTGTCTGACGCCTCGAGTTCGAGCAACATCAAGAGGACTGCTGATGAGGGGAACGCGCTTGGGACTGAAGCGAATGTGCAGGACTCGGGGATCTTGGGTGTAGGTGTTTGAAATTGTCTTTTTCGCCCTTTCGTATTTGAATCGTCAAGGACGGCGTCGACCGTCTCTCGTGGCCAGCAAGTAGCTTGGCAAGATTGATGCGACGATGCATGGGCGATTGGCGTAGCATCGCCTACAAGAAGTTGGGGTGTCATTCAACTTCCAGCTGGACATGGGTACCCCCTGGTCATTTGCAAGCGCCACGGGATCCAAAAAAGAAAGATGCGGAAAATGTGACTGGTACGAGTAGCGAGCTCGACGATACGCATCCAGGTACGAAACGAGCCCGTGCAGATGATGGCAGATGGAGGGCACGGCAAAGACGGTGCAAGTGGGAGAAAAAGGGTTTCCTAGGAGAGTTGCGCTCACCCAAGCTGGGCGACGACGACGAGTGTTGGTTGCTGATTCTAAATTTGATCATATCCGGATATGGCTTAGCGCACGCACTCTTCGACCAATCGAATAGCTCATATTCTGTCTATGGAGCCACTATCTTGTTGTCTTGGCCAATCAGTCATGGCCGTCGACGACCGTCCTGCCTTCCTGCCGCTGCCTTCTTCAAGGTGGACCTGAAGGGTCCTGGGTTCCCCTCGATTGGCGTGGCGCTAATCTCCGCCTTCCCTCATCAACCACCATCCTGAGAGCAACTCATCAGACAGGGGAGGTCGCGAGAGTGTTCCCTACCTACCTGGGGGTGCGGTTTACCAGACGAGACAACCACGACTTCAAAAGCGAAAACATCCACTCCCAGCGCTACCCGATTCCCATCGGCCGCCATGCACCCTGGATTCGATCGGCACTCGCTCCGTCTATTTCCGCCCGCGGGAATGGCCAATCGATCCGTTCACTGCGCCCCCAAGCTGTCAACGGAAACGGTTAGTCCCGCTGCCGCACACGTTCCCGCATCTCCATCCCATCTCCATCGCCATCTCATCAGAACCGTTAAACTTATTATCACTTCTCCACTCATGGCCCCCTTCGCTCGTGGCCGTTTCCCGCTAAGCTACTGTAGACCTAGCCATCCGGTCACCCTCGTCATCGACCACCGCACCGCGACGCCGAAACCCCCCGTAGAGCTACGGCTGCCGCGCTGAGGCTTGGGTCTCTCTTCTCTGGCCGCTAACTGGATCGCGGGTGACTTGACCAAACAAACATCAAATATTTTCGGACAGAGGTCATAGCGGCGGCTAGCATGCAGCGGGTTCGACGCCTGCGCGCCAACACGGCATGAACAAGCTCCAAGACGTCACCTCAAAGCCCACGTTGCTTTGGACAAGTGTGCACGCCAATTACACCACCAAGGGCGTCAACAGCGGCACATGTCAACACACACACACTGGCTCGAGAGAGTTGTTGTCTCCAACTGTTTCAAGCCACTACCGTCCCGAGAGTCTATTCTCTTCACCGGCCTCTCCCCTCTCCCACTCTCTACTATCTTGATCGGTACGGATTACCTGTCTCGGCCATGGCTGACTCGATCTCGTCCAAGTCTCCACACAGCCACCGTTTGTTCTGCTCTGCCACCGTTATGCGGTAACGTGGCCGTCGCGGCTGAAGACTACGGACGCAGATATGGGAGTATCACTTTGGGGAATCAAAGGGTCGGGAAGGCGGAGCGGGCCACAGGTGGCGTCAAGACGTGTGTGCCTCGACTAGCAGCTGCACGCACGTCGAAACGTCTATCAGGGAAATCAACGTTTATTCCCTTCCGAGTCTAACTCGGTACAGACACTGCCCCGTACCTGACTTGGAAGTCTTTATCTCCGCCTTCCCGGAGCTGTGGATGGACAACTTTGCTTCTGCGGAGCACACGTTTCATTGAGACATCAAAAAGACTTTTTTTCTACTTGGAAAACGCACCCAGCACAACACTGCCTGGCAATACTGCCGTGGGCAAGACTTCTGCAGCACCCCAGCGAGCCCCTGGCATCGTCGAGGATTGGACATCTAGAAAGGCACCCCTGGTGTCGGTTTGAACTCGAATCGACGTCCTAGAGACCATTTGCACGCGAACCGCCTACCTATTGTTTCGGTATGCACACCCAACCTATGACCCATGCTCCATGCTCACTTCGCCAAGACCCTGGAGCCTGGGGGCCTGGCTATTGCTGCAGCTCGATGGGAGGGGAGAAGGATCAGCGCTCTCGTCTGGTCGTGGCTTACCCCACCAACTCCACATTTGAGGTATCCTGACGGTACCTAGGTACAAGATGAGGCTCTGCGCCCAGGAGCTCAGGGAGTTAGCGGTGCCCGCGTCTCTGAACCGCACCAGGCACGCCTGCGAAGCACTCTCCACCCAAAACCTGGAGTCCCAATATCGCCTTTTAAGATGCCTCGTCTCGCCCTCCAAAATGCCCGATCCTTTTCAACTCCGATCTACTCCTCAACAAGCAATCCTCACCCCACTGCCTCTTTTCCCTTGTGCAGCTCCTCTTTTTCTCCCGCGCCGTTTACACTTTATCCTTACTTCCCGTCTTATAGTCCTGGCTAACACATTGTGTGCCTTGCGTCACCGACAACTACACGCCTCACTTCTATGCCAAACGCTCCCATGACCCCAGTGCAACAGTTACTTAGCCTTTCCACTCCCCAGCCCTGAGCACAAAGCACAAAGCACAAAGACCATCCCATACTTCTTCTCCCATCGACCGAACTCAAAAGTCTCCGCGCGGTGTACCTGCGTCGTCCCCTTTTTCTTATATCTCGACTGAGGAGGCAAAGTCATCATGACCTTCAATGGGTTCCCCGGAGAGGCTGATGTACACGGACTGATGCCGGATGCCGTCTTTCACCCCTATTCCAGCTCTCCATCACGTTATGGCGAACCTCAGAACCAATGTGGCCCAATTGATCCTCGTCTTCAGGCCGGCGCTCTTTATTCCGGCCACCCACTCGATCTCCATGGTGCCCACGGCATACACCAATTCCTCGAGGAGCGGAACAACCGCCTCTGCGATGCACCGCCGCATATTCCTGTGCTGAACAATGGCTTCGTTTGCCACGACATAGCGATTCCTCCCGGCCCTCAGTTCCGGCACGACTCACCGATCTCCTACCAACAGTCATTGGCAACCAGCAGCGCCCAGAGCCCTCCCCTGACCGACAATGAACCATACGTTGACAGCACTCAAGGCCCGTCTACTCCTCCCGACGCGGCCATCTTGTCCCCCCATATTGCTTCATGGGACTATCAGTCGCCTCGGCTGTCCCTTATGGGGGTCCATGTGCCCCAGGGATGCATAGATCCCGCCACGATCCAGCGAGAAGAAATTTGCGATTTCAGTCTCGACTCGGGCATCAAGTCGGAGAGTATCACTCCAACGACTGCCTACCCAGTCAACAGCCCGAGCCCATTTTCCTCGATTGACACCCCAAACTCGGGAATTGTCCCCCAGCCTCAGCTCCTCGCAGCTTATCCGGAGCCTGAGGATGTGGACATGGACGAGAAGCTCGACGACGAAGTGGCCGACGGCGCTCAGTCCAGCGCTGCCGAAGACGATGAGGATTATAAACCCACAAGACGAGCCAAGTCCTCTCGAACCACGAAGAGTGCGGCTCGACGCGGCCGTCCCAGACGACCAAGCTCTGCTACACAAGCCAGCAAAACAAAAGTTTCCAAGACAAGTTCTTCATCCCGCACTGCCACGACCCGCAAACTGCTCTCGTCATCTGCTGCCAATGCCAGAGCATGTCCGCATTGTGATGTTGGTTTCTCGGATCAAGGATCCCTACAGAAACACGTCAATGCCATGCACAGGCGTCCTTTCGTCTGCGTCTTCCACTTCGCGGGATGTGACAAGGTCTTTGCCAACAAGAACGAATGGAAGCGTCACGTCTGGGCGCAGCATCTAAACCTCAACTACTGGCTCTGCACCAACGGCGCGTGCGGACATTCGCCGACCGAAGATGAGGGCAGTTCTGAAGGCCCAACCCACGGTCGAGTCTTCAGGAGGAAGGATCTGTTTACACAGCACATCCGCCGAATGCACGCACCTAGCCACATCGCCAAGGCAGAAAAGAAGGACAAGAACCTTCCTGCTGACTGGATTGACATAGAGAGGGCGATGCAGAAGGCCGCGGCTCGGCAACGCTGCGAGTTGCCAGTGTGGCTGCGATGTCCTGCTCAAGACTGCTGTCTCGAATTCAACAATGGCCAAAAGACATGGGACAATCGCATGGAGCATGTTGCCATTCATCTCGAGCGTGCCGCCAACGGTGAAGAGCCCCCAGTGCTGTTTGGGGGTGTTGGCGACGAAGCGCTGACATCGTGGGCCTCGGGGGTGTCAGTCATCGAGCCGGCCACGGAAGGCTGGAAGACATGCCAGCCTCTCAAAGTGGGTAGAATCGAGATCTCTCAGCTCAATGACACTCTTGATGAGGATGCCGAGGGTGAGGAGTGTGTCTAGAAAACCAACGGTTGCGCAGAGACGGTGACATTATCGCAAGGTGCAACAAGCTGCCGACACAACAACGGCACTAGCACCTACGATCAGATTTTCATATCCTTGTTTTTGATTTTCCTCATGATCACAATGGCTAAAATGTGGGTTTTCACGGTTCAGGACGGTTAATAGGTGATGATGGATGTTTACGGGCATCTAAATTGGCTTCTTCTTTTCCTCTTGTCATGATACCAAGATCGCATCTATTATTTCTTTTACTTGTTGCGATACTTTTTTTCTATATAATAGGCTTTTTTTTTTCCTGTTTTTATGCTTGTTTTAACCTTGCTTTTTCTTCTTTGCCTGTCGATTGCATCATCTATGTACTTTGTTCTACGGCACCCACATCGGCATTGCGGCGCAAGATATTTATTCCTTGTACCAAAAACGGTAGATAGAACAGGAGAATGGAGGTAGATACCAGGGCACTTTGTTCTCTCAATGACCAAATTCCGATTCTCCTTGATCCATGCTGACATTGTGCTACCGATGGAATCGGAAACTTTCAGCTCCTAACCGCCGCGCAGAGCCTCATACTCCCCCTTCGAGACACCTCGTTTGTACCTTTGGTAATAGAAATGCTCATATTGCACCATCCAACCTCCAGCTCATGCACCCTCCATTCCTGCAGTAAGACCATCTCCGCCAGCCTCAGCCGCACGCATCACCAAGCCCCCCTCCACACTCTCCCTCCGAGACGTCCCGTCTCCCCCTTCTCCCCCTGGGTCTTACTCTTCTCTCCATCCCCTCCAATCGTTTCCCACTTCCCCATTCAGACTCGGTCACCAAGGTATCCTCTACATCTGCAGAACAATGGCCCTTGATGCAGGAGGGCTGCAGATACATTATACAGGACCAACGGCCCCCGCTCCTCCTTTCAGGGCGGTCAGACGGGGCACTCGATCTGGGAGGTAAACGCTGCGGTCATGTAGATCGTCTCCTTGGTCGCCAAGTCGGGGTATGGGATTGGGCAGCAAATGATATGAGACAAAAGGGGGCTGGCTGTAGGGCAGAGTGGATGATGGTCGCAGTCTTGGTGTCTGCTCGCCGGCCGTGTCTTGGGGTATTTTTACACCCATGTCCCTGTATGCACCTTTTCGACACCCTCAAAACCAATACCACGGAGAGGGAGCGTAGGATCTATCAATGGCATACATTAGTCTCGCGTTTTGGGGGCCAAGCATCCCTTCATCACACACGAGTCGCCGGCGGTAATGTATGTCCCATTGTCCAGGGCCCTGTTAGCCCCTGACGTATTGCACTTTGGGTCTCTCGGGCGGAGCCGCACACTCTATTGCTACTCTGACCTTGGCTGCGCATTCATTATGGCTAAAGCTGATCGTTGCACCTCCACGGCCCATAGATGGCTCTCTCTCTCTCCATGCTTGATAACAGGTACTTATCCATGATTTGTGAAGCCTCTCCAACAATCAATAATCAACTGCTTGCAAAGGAACACTGTTATTTCTGTTTCACATAATCTCGTCTTCGAGACAGCCAGCAATAGATAATATGGCCTGATCAGTAATAAAGTTTCGAGTCCTGTGGGCCTGTTGAATGTCTCCAAGTCAGCCCAGTTCTTTAACAGATTAACGGAGAGCACTCACTCATGCACAGTATCCATCGCCCTCACTTATCCCCGATGAGGTGGGCAGCAAGACCCGCAACACGTCCAACTTCCCGAACAATGGGGCCTCCCCCCCATGTGTTCTTGATGCAAACGCCGTGTGACAAAAAGACTCAAAGCTGTCTAGATACCACAACGTCGACTCTGGTGAGCTCTCTCGAACTGACACGTAGTCCCCGATTGGGGCCGGTAAATCAAAGTGCACATGCTGCTTTTTGGGAACTTGGAACCAACAGCTTAGAGTTTGGACTTGATCACAATGTTCCGCTGAGCTCGACGCTGCTGCCGGTTCTTGCACTCCAAGGCATACCCCGGCTCGTTTGCCTTGCGCCACTCAATCCATGCCTCGTATGCTTGCTGCTGCTCCGGGTCTGGATTCACCGGCTTGGGTACAGGACGAGGTTGCGAATTTACGCCCCCCATAGCAGCCATTGGAGCACTCGGCATCGGCAGAGCTGAAGGGCTGTTCAGAAAAGGGGCTGATGCGACAGAGAGCGGCTGCATCGTGGGATTGGTTCCCGACATGTTGAACGGATTCGCCAAGCCAGCAGAGGGTAGGCAGCCTCCCACACCTGCGCCAAGGCCAGCTCCAGATAACATCCCAGAAGGTAGCCCCGGGGCCAGAGGGAGAGGAAAGCCGGGGAGTGGTGGCAGGCCCAGCATGTGGCTAAGACCTGTAGCGCTCGGGTTCGAGGCCGGAATCGCCCCGAGGCCCTGACACGAGGTTCCGCCTATGTTGCCAACACCATGGTCCGTCGGCAGGAGGGGAAAAGGTATGCCAGCAAGCGCAGCGTTGGTGGCGGTCGAGTCGCCTCCCTTCTCACCCTCCTTCTGAGTGAGATTTTCCGACGAGTGGTGAGAGAGCTTGTGGAGATGTTGATCCTCTATTGTCATTGGGTCCGCCCCTCTGAACGAAAGAAACTCTCTGGCTCTAGGGTTCAAGCCCTTCGAGAGAGTATTCGGGTCTATACAGATGCCAGAATCTTGCGAGCTTTCTTTATCCTGAGAGCCCCTGATGTACAGCGAGCCAATTGCAGAGTCAGGGCTGTTAATTTTCCGCAGTTCCCTGGCTTTTGATACCTGTCGATCGGGGACTGTGCCCCAGGGACAGACATGGCTACAGCAAGCAGAATCTCCAGGCTCGCCCTTTGTGAATTTGGCTCGTTGCTGCGACCCCCTCTGAAGCTTTTGCAGCATCTTCTGAAAAGCTGCGTGCCGGGTCTCGAGTTCTTTGTTTCCTGCTGATGATTTTGGTGGTGCAATTGTTTGTATGCTGGCTTTGGGCTTTGCTTGGGGTTGCAAGTGCGCGTTTCCAACATTGGCAACTGCCGGATCGTGAAGCACCGCGTTCCTTGCTCTCTCGAGTTGTTTCATACCACGCTGTCCCATGCGCTTTTCTGTGTTTTGAACTTGATGTTCTAGAGAAGAGTTGTGGAGATGTGGACGAGTATCCTCGGCCGCCGCAAGGGCTTTCAGCTCGTGTTGGGGTTTGCAGCTCTCATCATTGGTGCTGCGTGCTGGTCGGACTTCTCTGGTAATGCGCTGAATTCGAGCAATCGGGTGCATAGATGTACCGTTCGTGGTCACCCAGCCAGAATGATGCCATAATTCGCCGCCGCCGACGGGAAAAGGGGCGAGTTTGATAATACTGACTTGTCGCCCGTACGGTGTCCGAAGACCAGGCAATTCAAACTGCTCGACAAATGTGCATAATCCGCTGCCCTGGTTAGCGGCTCCATTCACTTCAGTGGTGGTGGGTATATCCATCTCGTCGAGACGCGTACAAGGCTCATCCACACGAGCCACATCCTTGTCATCTGTCTCAACCTCAGAACAATCGTGGCTGGACCTCCAGTGGTTGGCAGTATCTATGTGATCCCAAGAACATATTGCTCGATAATTCTCTTGGGTTTCGGGCGAATCCTCGTTTCGGAATGCTCGAGAGGCTGTCTGCGTCTGGGAAGGTGTGAACTCGCAGGTCCCTGTCCCAGATGCACTCGACTGCTGCCAGTTGCGGTCTTCGCGTCGACAGCGCCAGTTTGGATTGTTCATTGCTTCAACAAATTTCGAGCTGCCACTATATTCGCCAGAGTGATCTCTTCGGGGAGCAGCTGGCGCAGATTTTGTTTCGTCGAATGATGCATCCGTAGAGGATTCTTCAGTTCTTGCGGCCACACGGGCTGCGCGGCTGGTCCTCTGGGACACCATTGCGTGGTCTAAGAAGCCTGCAAGCTAGATTTCTCATTAACCTGAATCGATGGAAATGCCTGGAACAGGACGTACAGAAATCCAGTGCGATTTTTGGGTATTGGTTTTCAACAGTCCAAGCCTCAGGGTAGGAGTGGTTGCTTTGGTCCGGACGGGAGTGCTTTGTACGAGGCTTTGATTCTTCGGCAAGTTCAGTGCGAGCCAAAGACTCGCATTCAAAGATAATTCGTGTCTAAATCAAGTGTAAGTGGTCTGCAGCCATCGTCCAGGAGGACAGCAAGCATGCGCTGCTAAACTCTAGCAGGTCTCGTCAAAGTCTGACAGAGGAACTTACATCTGGACACGCACAGCGCAGATTTGGACGTCAGTGCCCTTGACAGGGAAGAAATAGGCCGATGGACGCCCCCGAAAATTTTCTCTTCTCGTGCTTCAAAGGAGTCGGGGCGGCGAGGGAGGAAGCTTTGGGGTGGTCGCTGGAAGGAGAAACCGCTTTTTTTTTTCAGGCTTTTTGTTCTAGACAAGATGCCTTAATGCTGCGTGTAGCGCGATAGAGAGTCCAAAAAAGGGCTGGCTAGTTTGCAAACGAAGGCCAAAATGTGGTGGTGTAATTGTTGGAAGAAGAAACCACTTGATCGAGAGGAACAGGGGAAGAAGGGAGTTGTGAGTCTGGGGGAGGTGCGACTTATAGAAGTGGACTCCAGTAAGTAAGTGGCCATGCCTACGACTGCAGAGCGAAAGCTAGAGTATTAGGAAGGCCCCTCCTCCCTCAATCCTGCCTGTCAAATTAATTCGACTTGGATTAACCTTGCCTGACTCTACGTAGGTACCTAGGCATGAACCCTCCACCGAAGGAGGAACCTCGACCTACTCCACGCAAGATGGGGCGGAAACAGTTGGGGTTTATGAGGATAACCAGGTACCGCCATCATAGCTTGATTTCAAATCACATAGGATGAAAGAAAGACATTCAGAATGGAGCACTGGACGCGGCCATGCCATGAAGGAACAAATTTGAGGTATCGAACCAAGGAACCCAACAAGAGCAACTCCAATCCACAACTTCCGTGCTCCAATAAGCAAAACGTACATATATAACAAGAAATATGAATAGAGTCATTCACGTAGTTTAAACCAGTCGGCATTGCCATCCACATCCGTGCTTAACCCTGATACTGTTGTCCCCCCATGTAGGCAGCGAACGCCCTCTGTGATAGCAGTCAGCAACCACAACTCATCAGCCCCCATAGTCAGCCGTGGAAAAGACTCACCGAGTTTCGAGTCTGTATATAGACCGTACCAGGCCCCGTAAACTTGCAAACGAGACCCTCAGCTGAAGCAATGCCGGAGATGATACCGCCCGACGCCACCCGCTCCATGACATACTTGGTGTTCCAAGCAATCAGGTGGCCGTTGTCCACAATGTACTTCTCGCCCTCGACAAGCTATCCAGACACGTCAGTTACCAGGCCCAAGAATTGCCCATGTTGGAGGAGTCTCACGTTCTTCTGAATGATGGCACCAAAACTCGAGATCCACAACAGACCCGTTCCGCTGATCTTGTAAACAAACAGCCCTTCGCCGCTGAACATGGCCTTGCCGATACTTTGGCGCTTATAGTCTTTGATGACACCCTGCGTCGAGGCTAGGTACGCGTCGTGGCCTACCGACCACGCCTCCTTGCCAGACAGCTGGAGTGTCGTAATGTCACCAAGACTGTGAGGCGCAAGGAGCACCTCGCCGGGCCCGACATATGTTGAGTGGGACATCTCGCCACCGGTGATCATCTTCTTCATGCTGAATTTGATCTGTCCCCTGAGTGTCACGGTTGAAGACATGGCAATCATCGCACCCGGCTTAGCGGTCAGCGGACAGCCCATGGCGAGCTGAATTGTCAGGATCGTGTTGGTGTCTCGGTGGCTGATCCGGAAACTACCACCGTTGAATGTCCCGACGTCGTCGGACGTGGCCATGGCTCCGACAAACTGCCCTGCTGGAGGCGCCCCTGAAGCAGTCATGGCCGGCGCTGGCCCGGCTTGTGCGGGTTGCTGCTGATTCTCTACTGGCTGCTGCTCCTGCTTGGCCTTCTCGTTTGGATACGGACTCCCGTCATCCTGGAACGAAGGCGGAGGCGGGTCAAAGTGTTGCTGTTGATACGGGGGAGCTGCTGTTGGAGGAGCTGTTGCAGGGGGAGTAGCCGCGGGCCGCATGGCCAAGTTGGTCTGGTGTCCTGGTGGCGCTGGGTATTGCGTCTGGGACGGCGGAGGCGTCGGTTGAGGCGGCTGCTGGACTTGATGCTGCTGTGCTGGAGCTGAAGTAGGAGGAGGGGGGTAGTGCGTAGGCGACGACTGTTGCGGGTGCTGCTGAGCTTGCGGAGAAGGCGTCTGTTGCTGCTGAGGAGGTGCCGGGTAGTGTATAGGCGTCGGCTGATATGGCGATGGTGTTTGCTGAGGGGGGGGGGGATAGTTCATAGCC